>JANSTU010052294.1:0-20372 GCA_027564075.1 Bolitophila hybrida
GCAAATATCTCTCCTACATGTATTTTTTTTTTCATTTCAAAGCTCAAGCGCCCTTAATGGAAAACCCTTTATATTATTGTCTTATTATAAAATCTATTGCATTTTAGATATTGAAGGAATTTGTTTGTATTTTAAAATAACTCTCTATAAATATTTGTAAACTATCAGTTTGTGGGCACTCTAGTTGTCTAGTTGCAACGGTGATTTACGGTATCCTGTGGAGGATAATACCTAAACTGTACTGATGATCATTCTGGTGATGGGAATGATAAATCAAATTATGGGGATTTGAAATATTACAGTCCAGATGAAGATACTTGTGTGAGAAAAAGTGAAAGTGAGGAAGAAAGTGGGGATGAGGCATACGATTTGGACGATGAAAATGATTACACGTAGAACGTACACAAACGTTAGCTGGATACAGGCCGATTAAAAGCCGATTTGTTTAATATGTAATAATAAGATAATAATAAAACAAACTGAAGCTGAATAAAAGTTGAAAAAAATAACTAAATAAATTCATTAATTACTAATTTGCTTTGATTTTATAAAAATATCTTTAATTAGGTAATAATTTGGTTATTAAAACTGAAATATTGCAAAATAGTTATAAAAGTTTTTTGATTATCTACATATTATAAATTAAAACCGAATTAAAGCTAATTTTAAAAGATAAATGTTAGTTGTTTAGTAGGCCTGTATACATATGCAATAGACGGGATTTTTTTTTTTTTTTTTTTTATTTTTGAAAATGTCTTACAGTCGCCCATTGAGCTTAAAGTTTTGACAATTTGCTTTTTTTCACAAAATAATATTTAAACTAAGACAACTTGTCACATGATGGTTACAATTAAAAAATATGTTTAAAGGGATTATAGGAAAAGTTGTTTTCAAAAAGTGGTCCATACATGTTTTTCAGAAATAAATGTATTTAAGAATCTACACTCTGAAAATAAATTATTATTTGTTATTTTTTTATTAAAACCCATATAAATAAAACCAGTTTGTTGTTTTTGACGGATACTTTTGCCCATTTTGACGGCAATTTCATATTTCCACGATTATAGAAATCCTTGTCCCTATTGGCAACAAACTCATACAACCAACTTTCACAAGCCTCACTTGAGGCCAGCTTACCATTCAAGAGCGTTTTGCATTGACCGGATAGATGGTAGTCGCTTGGTGCCAGGTCCGGACCATCCATCCGAGCTGCCGGAGCTTCTGGCGGGTGTGCAAAGACGTGTGTGGCCTACCGTTGACTTGATGGAACACAACACCCATTCTATCTATAAGGAAGAAAATTAATAGATTGAAACATCCAACTACTGGCTTCGTATCGGTTCACTGTGTTAAATGGGATTTCTTGACTGATAATACCAATAAAAGCTCCTCTTTATCGATATGGCTGTAATTCTTTTCAAACTGATATAACAAATTACAAAAAAAAATCAAATTTGGAAATATACAAAATAAAAAAAAAATTATTAGTCAAATAAACTTTTTTACAGCTTTGTCTAAAAAATAAAAATTAAAATTTGGACAAAAAGCCAATTTTTGTAAAAAGAATATTATTATTTCTTTTTTCTCCATTCTCACAACATAATATTGAAATTGTTAACAGAGTTCTAATAGATCGAATATGATGAATATGCTATCGATGCATAAGACAAAAGTGCTTAAAATAAGCTACTTCCCTCAGTCCAAATGTATCTATCCACGAGCACGTGAATGCGTCAGACGCAGCATTTAGTGATCTTGATATAACCAAAATTACGACTTGCTGCGTAGACACCAAGTAAAAGCCATTTGATTAAAGTTTTTGGCTTGATCGCTTGCCACTTGAAGATTTCGTCTTTTTAACGCGTGTTTGCCAGTACCTTGTTTCCAATCCTTTTCATAGTAAAAAAAACCTCAAACCGCTTTTTTGGGTATAATTCCACATATGCTATTCAAAATACATATTCATTTTGTTAACTAATATAAATTAATATAAATAAATGAACATTAGTTTTATTATAGCTATCGGACAATGATTTGACATAAAATTAGACCTTTCCTTCGGTTCTTGTTATTGGCTTCTGAGAATGGATTCTGATGACAAGCGGACTTTGACTTAACGGCGCCGGCACGGTACGTTTAACTAGTGTTCTGCATCTAATTCCTCAATTAATCCGACCCTCTCTTGCTGTAATTGAAAATACTCCTTTCTAACACGGGTCAAACTTTAGAACCGATAACAAAAAGCCCCATGTATATCTAATTTTCTAGATCTCATTATATGTTCAGAATATATAGTAAAATATTAAATTTATGAAAGTTTCACCATATCGGTAGTCACTTTGTTGTACATGATGTAAATTTTAAATGTACACACCGGTATTTTATCTTCATGTGTGGGTATGTGTATATGTGTGTTTGTTCACGGTGATTATCTTACCATTATGTGACACCGCAAAATAGAATATTGTGTGTGCAGTATCGCGTCTTCTTTTTAATAGTCTTATACATTATAAATATATATATATGTATATATATTATCTACGCATAAAATGTAGGCACGTTTATCGCAAAACAAATCCATTTCGGCTGAGTGCTTTTCTCAATAAAATATGATAATCCACATAAATCGTGTGTTTTCTAAACCCCAGGACCTTTCCACATATATATATATATTAAATATGAGACCGCGTGTGTGTGTATTACACAAAGAAAATAAAGTGTATTACATTAAAAAGGATATACCAACACAAACATACTTAGTTTAAAGTAAAAATGTCTTTAATTTTTTTAAAAAAAAAATACCATTTATATACCATACATAGCTTACTTGACATTTTTTGAAATGCTTTTAAGCTAACTCGCGAAAGCTCAATTATAAACACTATTACTATAGTGCTGTTATATTTTTAATATACATTTAAATGAAGTAAAGCGCGCACATGCTCTTGACAAGAAGATTTGGTACTTTAATTTCTCAAGGAATACAACTTTCTCATATACTTTTTCTCTCAATTAAAGTTATTTACAGTATAATTTAATTCACTGGGCTATGTCATAGGGCATATCGCTACATGACAAATAATTGTAATATTATTAGATTTTGTTAGCAGCACTGTGTCAAAATAATGTTTCAATAAAACTGTATGTATTTTTTTGATTTTCATTATAGAACAGAAAATACGCAGGAAATGTCTTAAAGGACTGAATCCCTGTTGGAACCCTTTTCTCTAAAGAATTTACTTTAAATGCAATCTATAAAGATACACAAACGTTTCAACCTTTCTCACAGCTTATACCCACATATCACTGTCAAAACCAACTACATTCACGTTATTTGGGAGGATTTGTTGTGGCTTAAATAGTTTTTTTTTAGGGAAAGGTAATTTTAAAGCCCGAGATTGGTTGACTAAAAATGTTGTACATTAATTTTAATGGTAAAATGCTAAACACATGTAATGAATATAGTATTTGAAAGAAAAAGGTATAATAAGTACTTAAAATCACAATAACCAATGATAACTAAACACAATTCAAGTAATTCATGGTATTGTTGTTTTAAAGAAATTTGGTGACAAGAATTCACTTTTTTGGTGACGAAAATGCATATTTTTGACAATGAATTGTCCATACAAATCAGTGGTGACAAAAATGCAAAGGAGGTATACAAAAGCCAAAGCTTTTCATTAAACATTTCGAATTCCTAGATTGATTTTTGATTTACTAGAATTTAAATTGTTGTTTAAATTATTTTTCTTGTCTATGAAAACTAAACTTGTCTCAGTGTTAAACTGTTAAATAAAAAAATCCTCGGCCATCCGATCCGAATATGCTAAACTTAATTCAACCTATAAATTTACACAAACGCATCTTTTAATTATTAAACAGCAACTCTAAATAAAATTTACAGCACACTACCCAAGTAACAATTAATTATTAAAATTGCTATTTTTACTCAATTTTGGTCATAGTATGCGATTTGACCTTGTTTTATTAATATACAAAAATTGATAATTTTATTAGTCGTATTTGAAAGGCACTTTATGATCAAATATGATTCCACATATTCAAGACAAAGTCGTAACTTTAATTTCCAAATAGTATTGTTAAAAATGGCTATATAATAATATTGATGAATTCGTCAGCAATCATTATTTTAATTTAGCAAATTTTATGGCTATTTAGCATATTTGATTGCTAAATTGGTTTCAATATAACTATTTAACATTTTTTTACTGTAAACATTTGTAATAATAATAATCAGATAGACATGTTTGCTATTTGGTCATATTAACTTAAAAATTAGTAATTCTAATGACCAATTAGAATTGTCTGCTAAATTGTTTTTAATATTACTATTTAGCAGACTTTATTGCTAAATTGTTTTCAATATTACTTTTTAATTATTGTTAACTGTATGCATTTGCAATAATAATGATCAAATATACATTTTTGCTAAATTACATTCAATTACATTTATTTGGTCATATTTCACAAATAAGTAAGTTTGTATGCTAAATTGAATTTAAATAAATTAATTAGACATTTTTATTACTATTTGGAATTAAATTCGACGAAAAATTCGAAAAAAATATTAAAAATGGAGGCGTTTGTTTTTACCTATAATCATGGAAAAAATAAAAATAATGAATCTTTCGTACTAGTTTTGTATTCTTAAGAAGTTGTTTCAGTTTCAATTTTGTTGGCCCTTTGACAGACCTCATTTTCTGATAATTGGGTCAAACCGGTTACATCTTCCGATATAAAAATGCAACAAAATCAACTGTACCATTGAACATCGCGTCAGATAGTCAATAAGAGCCCCTCATACTTTTGTTCGAACTGCCCCATATTAGGGGATATGACCAATAATCAAATGGCTATTTTGTGTGCAACATTTTACCAGATTGGCCACATCCTCCTCAGGGAGTGGAGTTGAAGTATGGAATATTAATGGAGGCATAAATTTATGTAATTTTTATTGCACCCGATAGAAAGCCAATTTATATCGTGACCATGTGTCTGCGGCCTAATTTAATTTTGGCCAAGTTTTTACCTTAGTCACTGAATCCCAAATTTGTTTATCCAAAAATAGGTTAAAAAGCAACGACAAAAACCTCAATCATAAAACTAACATTCAA
Source organism: Bolitophila hybrida (assembly GCA_027564075.1). Classification (NCBI taxonomy): domain Eukaryota; kingdom Metazoa; phylum Arthropoda; class Insecta; order Diptera; family Mycetophilidae; genus Bolitophila; species Bolitophila hybrida. The sequence continues at coordinate 5,139 of JANSTU010052294.1, forward strand.
AATTCTAAGACACGCGCAAAGAACATCATAATCATCACGTTCTTCATAAGGGGATTCGTATTGAACCTAAACATACTGGACTCAAACTATTTCTTTCTGATCCGCTTGATCCCGTGCATTTGACACATGTGGCATGCCCATCGCAGACAATTGGCCTTTGCGATATAATTCACGTAACTCAGAGTTGGTGTACGTCGAGATCATGCTTCCACATCTTCTCCATAATCTGACGCACAAAGTACACCACAGGTATCCTCATAAGTATTAGTATGCTGAAGCAGATGCTCGACGACGTATTCGGCCCACCGGTTTAAAACAGCATCTTTTGAGCATAATATAGTGCACACCGTAGTTCACGGCTGATTCTACCTCCCGCTATCAGCCTAACACCTTGAATGAACTTTCTTTCGATACTGTTCTTCAAGAGCATCAATCTGCCGACGCATAAAGGCACGCTTTTTACGCCGCAGTTCATTGGGTGGTCCGTCCACATGGCTTCGATGGACTGGCCTTCTCATTCCTTCAGTTTTAACGCACCGGTTGCTATATATATATATCGCTTATATGGCATCCAGCAGTTTTTCTGTAGCCCATTTTTTTATCGGCGTGCCACCACGATTTCAGTTGTACGCAACATCCAGAACACTAGAAACTAAAAGTTCCTTTTAAATGATATGATTTAATTAAAAATTAAAGGTTTTCTGCCTTTTTATAGTAAAATGAGTGTCAAAAATAAACATCTTAAGATTGTCCAATGCCCCAAACAATACCTTCTTCAATAGCATAATCCAAACAGCTAATTTAAATCATTCTGGACGAATTGTTGGAACGAATGATATCCATGCAAATATACTAATAATGTAATGACATAATCAAAAGAAGCACCTGTTTTATGTGCAATTCATCAGAAGACATTACCAAAAGTTTTACTCTACAGAGAATCGTTAATTTTCAAACAAAAACCGAAGCCATCTCATCCAAAACTCACTGTCAATCTATTTCAAAATGTTTAACCATCTAGAAGATCCGGTCTTTAAACATGTTACACATGGAGGACTCCACCGTGCTCTGTGCGTCGACGTCGCGCAACACCGAACATTTATTATAATCTCATAGGAACTTTGGGCAAATATATAGACAGCATGCTTTTATGCACTCGGTATAATATATATATATATATTTAACAATCATTCAAAATATTGGATGAACCAATTCATATTCGCCTGGGTATTATAATAAATTGTAATTTTCTTCGCATCGTTTATTTTCCAATTTTACGAGCTCGTTTTCATGTCTTTTTCTGAAATTGCGTAAATAATGCTCTCTGTACTTTACATATAAAGTACATGATACTTGGTTTGCATCGTTTATTTCATAAGTATGCTCATAAACATCATATATTAAACATTAAACTATATGCATAATATATAAAGTTATGTTTTATTGCCTGTTTGCGAACTTATTAAGATTTCTATAAAAGGATATTGCATATATGCGACACATTCTCAAAATCTGCATTTTTTATCGACGAAATGGCGCGTGTCTATAAAAGACTATATTAGACACTTTAGAATGCATCGAGCAGATGTTTTCAAGGTTTGTTCTCCGTTATTATGCGATTACGTATGCAGCATAGTATTCTGTCCATATATTAAGACAGTTTTGCACTATTTCTATCTGTGTGTGTGTGTGAGTGTTATTCGGAAAGACGTATTGATGCCAACACAAAGAAAAGTTATGCACGCGTGCAATATATGTATATATAGTCAAACATAATAGTCCTTATATGCAGTGCGCTGGCGCATCGTTTTAAGTTTCATCATTTCCCGCAGCGTACCCCATTATGAATCTGACACAATTTTTAGAAAATGTTTTAAACCAGCAGCATAGCGTTCAAAACTAAGAGCGTGAAAATGAAAATATCACACACACACACACACACACGCATGCATACATTTATATATTCATAAAAGCGACCGACCGCCGAACAATAATAAACGCAAGCTTTACGTTTTCGCATACTATCGCATAATACGCGCGAGACTCACGTGCACACGAGGTAGTAGCTACAATATACGTTTATAGACGCTTTGTTAGGGTGTACTCCACTAATGCACGGGGAGGTACCATCATAGGTGTATGTGTGTGATATTTAATATACTGACGCTCCTGTGATATAATATGTATACGCTGTATGTATGAGATTTGTAAGCCTGCCGGCGAAATCGAATTCAGAGTAAAATGTTGAATTAAATAATACATGAAGATTGCCTTTGTTAAGCAAAGTGAAATATGCTGCATAATGCTTTGGGTAAAAAGTCAAGCTTTATGAAAGCGTTCATTCAAAAAATGTATATAAAAAAACGTTTTTAAACACTTATACAGTTATACACACACATTCACTAGGGGGAACGAAATACGTAATAATACGTAACATTTGAAGCAAGTCATATATGTATGTTTTGAATCTCAGAGTCTACATCGCATATAATAACTCAAGAGGGAGATTTTTGCTAACAGTAAAAATTTTTCTTTTAATGATATTAAAGGTATGTATGCCAGACGTACCATAAAATAATCGAATTTATATTTCATTTAATTTATTGATCAAATAAATAACCACATTATTAAAGAATATTAAACTGAGATTTTTTAAATTATTTCTTCACAATTTAATGTTATTTAAAACAATGTTTTTTCGATATATGTTTTGTTTTTTTCAAATAAGAAAGTTCTTAAACAGTAGCTCCAATAGGAGTAGCACAGCACATTAGCATGACCTAACCACTCGTTTGAACCCGTAATGGTCAATGAATCCGCTGTGCGGCATCGCACACTGGCTCTATCTCCCACAAGGGATTAAAGGATCCAATGACAATTACACAATATTATAATCAGTCTTTTTCAATATTCAATAGAAATTGAATGACTAAGCTTTAATTCGTATACTCATTTCGCACCTCACGTACAAAGGCCTTTTAATATATTTTAATATTTTAACTAATGTCTATTTAAAAAAACTGGCATAACACAAAAAACATAAAACAGCAAAAAAAAATCCATAAAAAATTTGAATTACAAATTCTTGTTGTTGCATCCATTGATCCGAATCAATCAGAGATATGACTATGACTATATTTCGGGAACTGAGAGTCGCTCTATAAGAATAATACAGTACAGATGAGAATAAAAATATTGTTTTAAATTCTTTTCATTTTCCTTGTCCTCACGACGAAAGAGTAGCAATGTCGTTAACTCGCAATTTTGCACGAAATGTGCTTGTCTTTTCTTGGAATAATTGATCCTTAGAATCTCTCAAAATGACTCGTTCCAATGCAATTTTGAGGTTTACTCATTTCGTTAAATTTTGCAAGACTTAATTTTAACTAAACTTCCTTTGCGGAATTAAAAAAAATAGTGACATATATGTATAAGACTGGTTAACATCAATCAAGCACTGTCTGAATAGTGTGTTCCGGACGAGTCCTTTCGTCTCAATAAACAGCGACGGCTGCTTAAGGTCATCTTGTTCTATTATGTTTTGTCTGCTACTGGCGCATTGCCGGGGCTAGGCTGGCTAGAACTCAAAAACCTTTTGTTATCCTGTTATTTATTTTATATTTTTAATAATATTGAATCGCATTAAAAACCATTATTTTAATTTGTTTTGAATGCCAGCTTCTCCGGTAACCCTGCCATTAGCGCCTTTATGGTGGTTTCTGAGACCTTCTTGTTGACTGCATTCCATTTATTTCTAAATCTTTCACTTCTTTCGCTTCCTTCATTGTTTCCTTCAATTTTGTTTTGTCTCTCAACAGACCGAAGTTCTGGACAATTTGGTGGGTTGGCTTCCTTCGGCACTATTTTGATGGTATTGTTTTTGCAAAAATTTGAGGGACACTTTGCTAGATGCTAGATCATGCCAAAAGAAAGTATAAATTATGTGTTTTCTAATAAATGGCAGCAATCTTTTCTGGGGGCACTCTTTCACATAAATTAATAGTGCCAGTTGCTACGTCTTCTTAGCCCACAAGTGCAAATCGCTTGCCACCCGAAAAACTTCTTGGGAACTTTGACTTTTTTTTTTGTTCTAAATTGTTTCTCGACTTTTCCTCGTTCTTTTGCTGTATAATACTCCTGACCTGGCAATTAGAAGAATCTTGACAATACATAAGTTTCATCGTCCATAACACAGCAACAATTTTGATTTCAACTTTTTAGCTCGGCGCTGTGCTTCCAGGTTCTTTGTGGAATTCCTGTCAGGTACTGACTGTACTTTGTAAGTCTTAAGTCCCGCAGCTGCCACAATTTTGCGAACTAAATACTCGCTACAGCTTGCTTTAGTCGCCAAATTCCGATTCGACAGCCTTGGATTCATCTTTACAAAGCAACGATTTTCTTCGACTTCTGTGGGAATACGAAACTTTTGTTTCTTCCAGAACCGATTTTCCTGGTAACGTTGAAGTCTCAATCAAATTCCTTTAAAACATTTGTTCCGTTCTTAACCGGATTAACTATAATCTGTCGTTTTGTAAGATCGGAAAATTTGGATTTTTTATTAAACAAATAGAATGAGCTAGAAAGGTAGTCAATGAAAATTAGTCCAGCAAATTATTTGTGCAGTTCACTCGGATGACTGTCGATTGGAATTCGGAGTGAAATGATGCAGCCATGTTTCATCCATTGTAACATATCGACGTAAAAACTCGTGCTCATTACGCTTGATCATCTCCAAACACTGCTCCGAATGATCAACTCGTCATTGTTTGTAGTCAAAAGTGAGCTCGCGCGGCACCCACTTTCCACAGAGCTTTCTCATACCGAAATATTAGTGAATGATATGATGTACACGTTCAGTTGATATCTTTAGAGTGCCTGCTATTTCATTCAATTTCAATTTAACAACCTCTTTTGGGCGTCCACTGCGTTCACCGTCTTCGGTGCTCATTTCACCACGTCGAAACTTAGCATACCAATCCTTGATGTTTGATTTTCCTGGGGCAGTGTCCGTAAACTCGTCATCAAGCCAAGTTTTTTGCTTTAACTGTATTTTCATTTTTATCCATTTTTTTCACAATAACAAAAGTTTCTTCACTCAAAATTCTATAATTCACCAACTAATGGTCCGACATCTGTCAAATTTATACAATTTAGTACCGCCATCTATTTTGACTTGTCAATTGACCTATTTTTTGGCAACTCGAAATTTGAGGTTTTCTTGTTTTTGTTATTCGCCCCTTGTACATCGAATAGATCCAGCAATGTTCAGAGACATTGGCGGTTCTCAATTGAAACAGGTCTTGATCTAATTTGATTTATATGCCGAGAACAAAATTTGATAACTGCCAATCCGTGATAGATAACGTTTCTACGTCATTCTTATTACAGCAAAGAAGAGAGACAGCATTCTCAATGTGGCTGTAATTCTTCTAAGCTGGTGCGAGTGATCGAGAAGCATGCGGTATAGCCTTTTCGCTGCCATCCACAAACATGTGCAGAATAACAGCCCCTATGTCATAACTAGACGAGATTGCTGCTACAATGATATTTTGCTTCAGGTAGTAGTGGTTTAGAGCATTTCCGATTACAGAATGCGCTTAGTCTTGTCAAATGAAAACTGGCAGTAAGCTGACCAATTCCACTCAAGATCATTCCTCAGAAGTCCATACAAAGGTGAACGCAGATCTCCCATATCTGAAGATCTGAGTGTACAGACACGTCTTTGGTTCTGGTATGTTCTGTATTGCCGGAGCTGGTCTTCGGCCTTGGTAGAAAAATACAGCACTTTTCCTGTTTGATTCGGAATCCGAAGTCTTCGACGAAAACATTTTCCCGATTCAGATCTGCAAGCATATTATCAATGATTTGTAGAACAATCGCTGGGAGGATTTGACTCCGAATACCAGATGTAAGTAAATAATCTTCGATGTGATTGTATTCAGTAGAGTCTTTTGAATCTCTGGATCCACTTCGTGAGCTATTCACAGGACAGATGATTCCAGATGTTCGATTTCTGCGTCGTCAAGAGCTGTAGCGAAGTATAGCTTGAGATTGTGTGCAAAGAACGAGTTCTTTTGCTGTTTTTTCTTGCAGGAATTCTTGTTGACGGCAATATAGTCGATTCCCAGTAAATTTAGTTTCGAAAAGAATTTCCGTTGATTCTTTTCGTCATTCTATAGCTTGTTATGGCTTTGCAAAACGCAAATAAATATTAAGCACTTGAAATGGTTCGCGCTCAAGTCTGAAAATGTACCAGCATACAATTGATTTGATTACTTTGTATTTGCCTGGGTGTCGACATTTCGTACTACTTCCTCATACTTTGGAGAAACACCGTCTTTGAAAAAAAATGTCTTCGTAAAAAATTAAAAAAATTAGTCTAGTAAGCTTAAACACAAATAAACGAGTTTTATTCTGCAAAGCAATTCTTTGTACAAATATACTTATTTTCCTGTACTCTTTTGATGGTAATATCTCGTTTAGAACATTAAACCAAAGCTTACTTTCAAGATTCACAAATGTACCTATAATATGAGTATATCTATATATACGCCGCACACCCACTGTAAATGCACCATTACCACCGATACCGTTTATTTCCACCTGTTTGCTGAAAGAGAGGCTTACAGTGCACGACACGTTTCGCAAACTATTTGAGCAGATGATGATTATATGTACTATATAAGAGACAATTGATTGGTTTCGAAAACTGCAATGATCCTTGTGTCTGGTATTCTATAGTAAAATATAGTACATAAAATATCGATGGAAGGACTAGCTTAAATAGTGTAAATATTCCGGAGAACTAGAACAAAACACGTTGTGTAATATAGTAAAAATATATCTAATACTTGAAGGTTTCATAAATGTATTATCTGTTCATGTACTTACACTTTTTATGTATTACGTACGAAATCATTGATTTTTATCATAAAACCCTATGTCAAACATTAAAAAGATATACATAAATTCACAATGTACGTATTTAAACCAAATTTGGCGTTTTATTGCGAATCAATAAAATATATAAAAACCTAATAAAAATGAAGTTAAATTGTAATTATACCCACACAAAAAAACTGGATACTCCCTAAACCAAAATCAACGGAATAAAATCCATCATTTACCGAAAAACATTAGCCGTAACAGATAGCCGAATCACGTACTGTCCAAATTCCCGCACAAATCCATAAAACACACGCGACATTATATATACAATCGCACACACATATGGAAAACGGGTTTTTCCGGCCTACATTTCCCAAAAGAACGCGTATGCGTACCTAAACAAAAAAATGTCGTATTTTATATTTATATACAATTATTATACGTCTAGATACGGAAGCATATTAAATGAGTGTACACACTGGAGGCATAATATAAATATATAGGCATTTCTCTAGTATAATTTAACGTTTATAGCCACAACATTCCCATTCGGTGTGCCCATAAAAATAAAAACAAAGAAAAACATTAGGATGTTTACAGAAAATTGCCCACTTGCTGGTTTTCGCACACACACACACACACACAATCACCCACACACTAGAGTCCCACTCGAAATACGGGGTATTATTCACGATATTTTTATGCGTGTGCCAGAGAGCATATCTTAAAATAAATATTTCTGTGTGCCGAAAGAGTATCATCGTTTCATGTACAACTGCTTGTACAAATAGACATTTATGTGCCCGATTTCACAAACAAAAAAAAAATAATGTATATATATTAAAATATGTAACGTTTATTGTTTCTTCCTCCGCATGTTGTGACTATTTGTGAATGAAAGATGCCTGAAAAAGCATACAAAAATCCGTGAAAAGAAATTTATGGTATTTGTGTTATTTTCCGACTTTATATTGTAATAAACAAGATCGCGGAGTATCTTGATAATAAATATATAATTATATACACGATGTGTATGAACTTCATTTTGTAGAAATTCTTCAAAGTAAAAACCCCGATTTTATGATATGTTTTTCTTTATTTCTTTACGGTGTTATCTGTCAAAGTGAGTGTTTGTTTGTTTGTTTCTTTGATTTCAATATCCAGACAGAACATGTGTTTACAAATTGAAAGTGTTTATATATTTATACGGAAAATGTCTTGTGCTCGCATTTATGCTACGTTGATTGATGAATTATATAGATTACACCTGCGATGCAGATTTATTACCTTTTGGTGTCAGTAAAGATTGCGGTGGTGATAGACAGCAGCGCATTTTTTTGTGTGTGGTTGGATCGATTGATGTTGAAGGAATGAGTCTGATGTCTCGCCAATATTTTAGGAATTCACGATATTGTGTATGCATGTAAATACAGTTGAGTATCGTTGAGTATCTTTAAACTTTTTTTGGTGGTATTTTCATCGAAAGCAGACATGCATAAAAAAATGTTTTGCATTTCGGATAATATATGGCGATGAATGAATCTTGGGATGGTGCTATTAAATAGGTGGAAATCAGCTGAAAAAGCAGAATAAATTGTTTTATATATATTCATTATTTTTTGTAATTTCATTGAATTCTATTGTATTTAAATTATTGTAAATCATTGTAAACTATCATTTTTGCTCGGCTTGTTAATTTCTGGGTTTTCATTTGTTACTTTTAGGACAAACTTAAACCTTTTAAATGTATGTGATTTCAATGCTTGCAGTATATTTAACAAGATGGGTAAATTGAATAATGTTTCCGAAACATGGCTAAATTCTGACAGTCACTCTGTCTGGCTTTGATATTTTCAGGAATGATCGTAAAAGTAATAGTCGAGGTGGTGGTGTTGCTGGTTTTTGTGAGAAATGATATTGCTGCTACAATCGTTTGTTAGTTCAGTATCTCTAGTAATGTTGAATTTATTTGCATGGAATTGAGCATCAGTAGTGTCAAATTTCTGGTTTGCTGTGTCTATAAACCTCCTGGTATGGGTAATTTCGATATTTTTGAAGTCTTTCTTGCTGATATTAACATTCATTACTAATATTTAAATAAGCAGCAATTATTATATTAATGATATGAATGTTTTTGAAGTCTATTTTTGAAAGTTACTCTTTGTTAAAGTTACGCCTGGCTCATGGGAGGTCGCCGGTTCAATCCTGGCCGGCAGACCGATGTGTTTTTCGAATGTAGCACTATAAATCAGTAGGTTCCTACTACTATAATAGCCTATTTCTGAAATAAGTTATTGATTTGGAATAACGGAACATTAATGCCATCACTTAACATATACATAGCAAGATAGATCAAGAAAAATATGCGCATTTGCCCTGCAAAGTGGTTAGAGTCGCGTCAGAACAAATTAAGACTTCTAACCATCGGGATGTGTTGTTAGTGTTAGGGCACAGTAGCTCCAATAGGAGTAGCACAGCACAAACAGCACATTAGCATGACCTGACCACTCGTGTGAACCCGTAATGGTCAATGAATCCGGTGTAAGGCATCGCACACTGGCTCTATGTCCCACAAGGGATTACAGGATCCAATGAGAACAATGAACCGACGCATATTTCTCCAATTGCGTCTCATGCTACATGCTGGCTTGTATCTCTGTTTAGTAAGCAACCCTCGCGATGTTTCCAGGTGCAGGTTTGTGTTGTAAACTTAAAAAAATGTTTCTCTGATTCATTTGAGTTTTATTTACTCAACCGTGTACATTGCTGTTAAGTGTAATAATAGTTTATCGAATTTCTGATGGAGTCTTGCAGGGTTCTGTCCTTGGACCCTTGCTATGTTCTTTGTTTATTACACTTGGGCATCCCGTTTAACAATAAATTTAAGTGCAACGATCATGTCATACAGACTCGACATTCTCTGTTGCCTAATGATACTAAACTTCGTTTCATTATGGTAAAACAATTTTGTGTTGTAAAAGCTACGAATCTAATATATATACCTATATATATATAGATATATTGATAATATATATAGATGTTTAGTGAGGTATTGTGTTGTGTTGTATTATGTTGTATTATTTAGTCATAAATTTGTAGTTTAATTTAATATTTAAGATAAAATTAAGTATTGTAATATGAAATCTTTGTACTTGTAATTATTCTTTTTTGTTTTAATTTATCTGATATACAGGGGTGATTAGATAAATCCGGAAAATGTCAAAAACAAGAACAAATCTTCAAATTAATAGAAATAAGTTATATATTTAACTGAAAAATGTGCACACAGGTAGTTTAAAATATAACGAATGTCTTTATTTAATAAAATCGCCATCTGCTACTACAGCCTGATCAGGAACTGGACGCATGCCTTCTGCTATTCATATGGATCATTTCCTTGGTAATGGCCAGCCATAGAGAATCTTTAGTGTTCTGAGATTTAGCATTTACTTTCGCCTCAACTGTGCCCCACAAGTAATATTCAAAGGTATTAAGCCAGGTAGCAAATATGTTCACACAACCAGGCCTGAGTTTTCCGGTACTTGTGAGCTGGAACGGAATTATGCTGGAACACGTAGTTCCTCTCAGCGGCTTCTTCCCGTCTATCCACAGCTTTACGACCGTTATTAAAACATCGATATAAATGTTGGCGTTGATTTGCAGGCCAAATAGAAAGAAATATGTTGTCATAACATCCCTCTGGATACTTAAGACACCATGACAGAGGCCGGTAATTTCGCTTGCATTACGACGGGTACTTCAGAAGGGTTCTCGCATATCCAACGATCATTTTGACTGCTCACATTTTTGTTTTTATTAATGTTTTTCTTGTCCGAAAAGAATCGCAAAAAACAGAGCTTTTGTGTTTCATATCGTTCACCATCAGAGCTTGCGCTTTAGTTTTTCGGTTGACTTTATTTTGTTCAGTCAAGAGCTGCTGTCTTCTGATGATTGACGAGTTGTAGCCCAAGTCCTTATGCACTGCTAAAGAGATTGTGGCCCTTGATAAGCCCATATCTCTCCACAGGTGCCTCATTATCGTCCCACATCCTTATTCAATTTTTATAGTTTTTGCAATCTGAAGGCTTGCTTTCAGTTGATCGGTCAGCGGTGAAGTTCTCCTAATCACCAGACTCATTGTACATTTTAGTGTACACTCGTCAAAACGAGTTTGATTGCATATCTCGTACAAAAAAACAGTTAAAATATGTATACATAAAAAAAATCAGCAGGGATTGATAAAATCATCGGTTTTGTAGTATGTCAATGTCAACTCTTAAGATGATGCTTGGCAGACTCGCCAGAGAACTCCTATAAAAATCCAAAGTTTGTTTCCTTCATTAGCCAGCATATTGGCGAAGTTGCAATCCCTATATTGTTTGTGCCACAGACGAAATGCTAGTTGGTGCACCTTCCACGACGTCGAATAAAACGGCGAAATGCGGCAAATGTCACTTTGTGTTGTATTGTTGTTGTATTAAATATAAATAAATTATGATGAAATTATCAAACTATTTGTAATCTTGTATTCATAAAAAATTGAACATTGTCACACGATAAATAGCTTTTGAAAGAGCACAATTAAAAAAATATTGTTTCTCGTCGACTCTTTTACAGCTCATAGCAAGAACATCACCATCACCCTTTCCATTATTTAGGTATGAGCTTTTTAACAGCTTCACCTATAAATTACTGATGTTGTCCCGTTTCTGCTAATGTGCTAATCTGCTCAAACATTTTACTTGGTTTTGATGTATGGGTTCATGATAGACAGCACATCTGTGACGTCATACCGTTCAAGTCAAAAGCTGTATAGCATCATTCAAGGTGATTTTTTTCCCACCTTCCAACATGTTCTGGACAACCGTTCACCATTCACCGTTGTCATCACTTATTTGATGAATACTTCATAAAATTACCGCATGACTAGCTCCATAGCTCTGTTATGGAATTTTAATGTCAGAATTCCCACCAGAGTATCCGGTGTATGAGTCTCTATAATCTGAAGCCAGCTTAAACAGCTATACTGTTATTATAACTGTAGCTAGTTATATAATAATCGTAAATGAGATATTCTCGAAATTGAACAATAAATTCTGTAGTTAATTTTAACCAAAGTAATATGTGTGGTTAAAATGGCTCATTATTAATTACAATGGCCCCTTTTCTTACGTGCTTAATAATAAAACAATGTGAAATGCATGCGTCAGTGCATTCCTTGTTATACTATGTATTTAAGTGCATATGTGTACCGTATATTTTGCCACATATCTTTGACTCCCAGCGAAATTGCATTATAAATGTGCTTATTCAAGCGGTTGCCCACAGTTTAACTATATACACAACATCAAAGATATGCCATAAGCACACATTCACTCAATAACTCACACACTAACACTCAAATGCACATACACACACACGTTCTCACACTCATAAACTAATACATACTCTATACTTATGTTATGTAACGCGAGTATACGAAAGCACAATCAACACGAGCTGAAACTTTACATGTCTACACCGTGTTTATTCAATTATAATACAGTGCGGCTAATTTTCCATTAAGCACTTTGTGGAAATTCCGATCGGTGAATGCACAAAGCAAAGCTCAAATCAGCAGCTTACAAGTTTCTCGATATTATGTGCATTCAAAGATGTGGTACATAGTTTTACCGTTGGAATACTTAATATTATTTGTGCATTCAATGTGGCAACCTAATTTCGTCTTTTCACATATACTCGTATAGTATCCATAAAGGATGTATTTGTGCAGTGTACGTTTTACTGAATAAATATGTGAGACTCTGCAACTGTAAAATAAAATAAAAGTAAAACGTTTTTTTTGTATTTATTTCAGTTCAGCAAAACCAACGAAAATGAACAAAACTCAATCGCTGTTCCACAAATAAAAAAAAACCGCAGCCATACATAGACCATGGCGGACTCTACAAACAGTTCCACCACCCACCTGGCACTGTCCAACAGTACGTTCGACAGTGACGACGACTATTGCATGAACATGGATCCATACACCAACCAGAGCTACCTGAATGTATCTTGTGAGACAATCATCAGCTACAGTGTTCCATTATATGGATACTGTACACCCTTTTTACTGTTCACCACTGTTACAGCGAACAGTCTCATTGTGGTTGTGCTGAGCAAACGTAATATGGCCACACCGACCAATTCGGTACTGATGGGTAAGTTAAAATAGAAAAATAGACATCAGATAATAATAGTTTTCCGGATCATTATTTTTTTTTTAGAAATTCTATTTTATCTTTCTACATTTGGATTATTAGAAAGTCAGCATAAGCAACCGACGTAGTTCCAATAAATATTTTACTTCTAACTTGTCGGTCATTAAATTGAATGAAACATTATGTGTGAACAAATAAATATACAAATAGTAATGTGGATAGATATATACACGAATAAGCTTTATGCCAGTCCAACTTCATATTCTTTTTTTTGCACGTGCGGACAGACAAACTGACATACATATAGGTTTTTGTATATACCTATATACTACATATACGAGTATACACTGTTATACATACTATTGTATATATATGTTATATATCATTAAAATCTGGCACTGTGACTAAAATGTTTCTGTCGTGGACAGTGATTTTCAATTATAGATGCGTCATTTCAACGAAAAATGTGTAACCATATTACAATAATAAATATTTTGTTGATGGCGTTCGATTTTAAAAGAATATTAGAAAAATGTATACGGTGGTCGGCGTATAAATGATTTATTTATGCATATTCCTGTAGTTTCTGAAAAATATGCAGCTGGTTATTTGCATTATTGTTAGGTACAATTTGGATGTTTTTACGATAAATTTCAATTTTTATTTACTTTGGTTAAGGGCGTGGTATCATATTTTTGAGGATTTTTCGAGGCGATATTTTAAATCTTTTTCTACGTAATAGTTGTACATTTCAAGAATATTCTGTAAAATTTGTATGGAAAAATAATAATTAAGTGATTAGCAGAGGCTTCTCGAACATTGATTTGCCGAGCAAGCCATTTCTCGAAGTAGGAACATCTGAAACCAAAAATTCTAACGGAACCGTGACGATTTTTTTTTTAATATTTGGCGTAATTTTGAAGTCAAAAATGCATGAAAAAATCAGTAAAATTGTAAAATTATCAAAAAACGATAAAAGCTCGACAGCGTTCCCTAATGAATTATATGAAGAAGCACTATGCAAAAATTCAGAGCGTTCGGTCAATTAGTTTTTGAGTAATCGTGTGCATCGAAAATGATGTTTTTCAGGAGAACGCTTTAACACTTCATGCATGAAGGATAACAATGCAAAATTACCTCTGTTAAAAGTACATACAGCAACATGAGCTGCGATATCTACAATACAATAGTAGCAGACCAATAACAGATTTTGGTGAGATTTTCCAGATGAGCTGACTCTAACTCTCGTTATTATTATGCGTGAATCCACGTGAACCCACCGAGAATCAACACGAACTTCCGAACGAATGAGAATGAAAACGAAGACAAACTCTAAGCGTCTGCAGCTACTGCTCGACATGGAATATAATAACCGACAGGAGTATATTTCAATGCACCGAATATACAGGACGCTACCTAAATGTATATAACGGATACGCTATTTTACACAATATTTTTGAAATATAGTATATGAAAAAAAGGAAAAAGTGAAAATAACCTAATAGATAAATTAAGTATAGAAAACTGTCCTAAATGTACAATTTTCTATGGATAAACTTTCATTGGATATTCTACAGTTGAGTGAGAAAAACTGTATTTGGGATTGATCGATTGATCGATTGATATTCCATATACCCTTGTAACCCCATGTATCCCCTTGGAGACCCCTGTACCTACCATCTCAAGAAACCATTTGCCCTAAGTATGTTTAGAAAAAAACTGAAAGTCGTATATCGAACGTATATCGACCGTACACGCGGTCTTTGCCCTAAAGAGTTTTATGCCGAATTAAATTAACCCATAACGCATCTAATAAATGAACTTATATATCGTTCTACTGTAGACTTGCGGCTGTTTTCTGTGGTAAAAGATTTCTTGGGATAAATATCATAAATATAATAGCATCTAATTTGATCATCTAGGTCATGCAGATAACATGCAGTGTCCAGTTTATATCTAGATAAAATGCAGTTAAGTCCAGTTTCTATATTCAATTCCTAAGCACTAATTGTTAAGAAAAATAAATTAAAAGCTCACACCTATAAAAAGGCTAATCACCTGTTCTACCGAATAACTATTTATTAACGAATCATCAACAACTCGGATGCGGACTGGAACAACTACGACGACCCTTGGCTACAAA
>JANSTU010052305.1:0-11792 GCA_027564075.1 Bolitophila hybrida
TTTATTGGTGACGGATTTGCTGTATATAAGAATACTATTGATTATACTAATAAAGTAAAACTAAATAATATTTAATAAATGTAGTTTATTGAATAACAATAATATACCTAATTAGAATATTAATTGATCGATTAAACAAAGATAAATATAGAAACGATAATAAAATACATAACCTAAATTATTTGTTCATACTTACAGGAGAAGTATATGTACTGGACGATGGAGGTGAAGTTGATCTTGACCTCGGAAACTACGAACGCTTTCTTGACATTACGCTGCATCGTGAAAATAACATAACCACTGGCAAGATCTACAAGCAGGTCATTGACAAAGAGCGAAAGGGTGACTATCTTGGCAAAACAGTACAGATCATTCCACACATCACCGATGCTATTCAAGAGTGGGTTGAACGTGTTGCACATCGACCAGTCACAAAGGCTGGAAAAACACCACAAGTGTGTATTGTTGAATTGGGAGGTACCATTGGAGACATCGAAGGTATGCCCTTCGTTGAAGCTTTCCGTCAGTTTCAGTTTCGAGTGGGACGTGAGAATTTCTGCTGTGCTCACGTTTCATTGGTACCAATGCCACGTGCCACCGGTGAGCCAAAAACTAAACCCACACAGTCTAGCGTACGAGAACTGCGTGGAATGGGTCTTAGTCCAGATCTAATAGTATGTCGGTCTGAGAAACCAATAGGACAAGAAGTAAAAGATAAGATTAGTAATTTCTGTCATGTTGCTCCTGAACAAGTTATATGCATTCACGATTTGTCTTCCATCTACCATGTGCCTCTGTTGATGGAGTCACATAGAGTTATTGACTATTTGAATGATCGTTTGCAATTGAACATTCCGTCACCGCGTCCACCACGGTTCATGTGCCAGTGGCGTGACCTGGCCAGACGTGTAGACACGACACGCCGTGAGGTTAACATTGCCCTGGTAGGCAAATACACTAAATTGGAGGATTCGTATGCATCGGTATCAAAGTCACTGCAGCACGCAGCCATTGCTGCTGGATACAAATTAAATTTAAAATTCATTGAAGCTTGTAATTTGGAGCGTCAAACGGACACAGGAAAACAGGCTATTCATCATGAAGCCTGGCAGGCACTGTGTGTATGTGATGGAGTTCTTGTACCCGGTGGATTCGGATCTCGTGGAATGGAGGGAAAGATTTTGGCTAGTCAGTGGTGTCGTGAGAACAAAAAGCCATACCTCGGCATTTGTCTAGGCCTGCAGGCAGCGGTCATTGAGTTTGCTAGAAATGTTCTAAACCTTAAGGTAATAAATTGAACTATAAAAAATAAAATAAATATATTGATCATTTAAGTTATTTTTTTAGGATGCCCACACGACTGAAATTGATCCAAACACAGAAAATCCTTTAGTTATCGATATGCCCGAACATCATCCTGGCGATATGGGTGGTACAATGCGTTTGGGAAAGCGAACTACAGTTTTTAAGGAAAATGACACCAGTACAATTCGTAAGTGTTTTGTAAATTTATTAGATTTAAATCAAAATCACAAATACCTGTTTGAGATAAGATTATTTATGATTGGACTTCAGAACTCATTAAAATCGAACTGAGATCTAAGCAAACACGCGTAAATTTAAATTAAATGTCCATATATGTTTTTTTAATTTATGTTCAAAAATGTTCAAACCGTGTGTCTTATTGAGACTGTCCAATAATCTCAATATCAAAGTTTCTATATTTTACGATTAAAAACAAAAGTTCCACATACATTGCATATAATAATGGATATAAAGTACAGGTTAATATCTTGAATCTCATATTAAAAGATATACTGTATATTCATATTAATAATCACTGTATTTAATGTAATTATAGACTAATATACATTTACCATAAATACAAAAAACTATAGAAACAATATATTTTATAATAATTTTAATAATATTTTTTTAGGTAAACTGTATGGCAGCGTTAAGTCTATCGATGAACGTCACCGTCATCGCTATGAAATCAACACAAAATATGTCAATGCATTGGAAGAAAAAGGCATGAAGTTTGTAGGTACAGATGCCGAGAAAGAGCGTATGGAAATTATGGAATTGAGCGATCATCCTTACTATGTGGCCGTACAATTTCACCCCGAGTATCTGTCACGCCCACTTAAACCATCTCCACCGTTCCTTGGTCTTATTCTAGCCGCCGTAGGAAAGCTTCCAAACTACTTGAATCAGGGCTGTCGATTGTCCCCACGAGAATTGAGTGATGTTAGCTCGGGTTAGTATACATTATAAAATAATCAATAAATGTTAATTAACATACATTCAAATTAAATGTAACTTCTTTCAGATGATGAAGAGCAAATTCGTAATCTGAGTTTGTACACAAAAAAAATAAATGCCACGCTTCCGAATAGTTCGCCAGCCACATCATCAGCAAATGGCTCCAGTCTTACAAACGGTGTTTCCTTGGACCTCGTTAACGGAATTACAAACGGAATGAATGGAGTTACTATTGAACACATCAACGGCAGTGTAAAATCTTCCGAAGAGTCGAATTAGAAACGTATATAGCATTAAAATGGTCTACATTTGTTTAGTAATAAGCGCAGTATATAATTTAAAGATTTTCCCGAAAAAACAGCAACATAAAATAATCTCCCCGAAAGTAAATTCGATCTTGAGACACGTGCACAGCATTTTCGCGTTTTCTTTGCCTGCAAAATATTGTAAGATGTTGCTTTTTGTGTGAGATAAATTATACGCCACAATACTGTGTCTTTGTGTGGTTTTCATACATTTTGATACGATTGTGATAAAGTGACGAATGAATTAAATATATATAAGATTATATTATTTTGGCAATTATTCAATTTAAATGATAACAAAATAAAAGTGTTATAAATTAATCAAACTTTATTTGTATGTTGATTGTGATTGAAACTTACTCATTTCCGTAAATGTATATTGGCCTTTTTATGTTCCCAATTCAAAATTGAAAAGAAAATGCATTAAATTCCAATTCACACACGTTCTTAGTACCATTATAATGGTAATTTAATTATATATCATCGTGGAAAAAGCAAAATCTTTATACCACACCATCTTTATGTCATCGGTTACAGCGCTTGCATATTATTACGTTTTCAATACATTCACCTAGTGCCTGATGGGCTGTTCGCTGTTAGATAACATGCACTCACACTCAGAGTCTCAGAGAGGAGTGAACCCAATGGAATGCTAAATATATATGATATACATGCAGAAATAAACAAAACCCAAGTGTCTAAAATCAAGCAGTATACTAATATAATAACAAACAAAAATAAACATTTCTTAAGACATAACACATAGCTAATTTAATTTGCAAACAAAACCGGCTGGCGACAATATAATGATAATCATAATACATGTTTAAACGTCGCGATGGTGGTTCTGGAATTATAAAAACTATTTATCTTATAATAACTGGTAGAGTTAGGTACAATATGCTTAAACTTATATATATATTATTTGTTTTTTATCCGAGTGGTAGACATTTTAAGTGGATGTTGGCAATGTATTTTTTATGTGTGTTTTATGTATATTCGGCTATGGTTCGTTTCAGTGAAACATAAGATTAAATCCTGGTCCTGGTATAATAGTTTCTCTAAACTTGAACTTAAGGAACTTTTTCGACATAGAACTAAATATAATAAAACATTTCATGCGTCATTTAACTTTATCAATTTTCAAGTGGTAACATTTTTATCAAGCTTTTAATTTTCAAAGCCATTGATAGGCCAATATTTATATTTGGATGAACATTGCAGAGTACAAATTCCTTGGCTTTACATTTGATGAGCATTATTGTTGGTCAGATGCGTCTTGAAAATACGTTTTCTTTATGGCAAAGCCATTATTGCATCTACATTTTTATTATTATTAATTCCAGATTTATTGGATTCAAATCCGAAACAATGTACACAAAACCCACAGAAGAAACGACATAGAGCTGTTGAAAAGGAATGAAGTCTTGCAGCAAGAAAATAATGCAGACTGTAAATTGTGTTGCAACCGAAGTTCTAGTGGGTTGGAGGGGACTGAAAGTCCGAAATTAGTAGTTTGATGATAAATGTAAGGTTGCACTCAAGGTTAAATATAGAACGTCAGAAAGTTTTTGCGAAGATAGAGCGGATGATCGGCCCTAACAATTCAAGAGAACTTTACGAAAAAGTAAAGAAATTAAGGTCCGGTTACTGTCAACAACCGTCACAATACATGTGGCGAGGTTATGACGGACTTGTCCCGATGTAACACAAGCATTTGTTATTACCAAACTGCACAACCGCTGATCCATCACTCAAGAATAATAAATCGCCGAGGTTTGATATCCTTTTTATGGTGTCGTTATATGAACTAATTGTGCACATTTGGATAAAGGAAGAGATTCCGAATGAGTGTATATTTTTTTATAAGAAAGGTGACAATATGGAAAAGGGCAAAGAATTCAACGTTGAAACGCAACACTTATTTGTTCATTTCAAGGCAGCATACATATGTTCAATTCGTCAGTGTTCCCTTGAGAAAGCAGTGCGTAGCATTTCTGTTGACACCAGCAGTACGATATTCACCAAATCTGGTCATCTAGCTGGAAGGCGTGTCGAGGCTGTGAAAAGATGATATGCGGAATTGAAAAGTGGTGTATCACCGTTAGAATAGAAGTGGTCTACAACTTTTTTGCGCTTGGAGAAAAAATTGTAGAAGTGGTCGACAACTTTTTGTAATTTGGATCACAGGTCATTTTGACCGGCAATATCGGAGAGGGTGTAAGTAGATGTTTTTTGGCCTTCATAAACTTTGATACAATCGCGAACACTACCGAAGTCTCAAGAGTAATTTGAATCGAACATTAATACGACCAGTCATTACATATTTATCGGAAGCGTGATGCCTAACCCTAAGTGACAGCTACATTTACGAGTCTTCAAAAGAAAAGGATGAAAGATCACCGTGTGATGCTGATCAACAGCAACCCGGAACGAAGAAGAATGTCAGGTGTATACAAAAAGCGCAATGGAAAGACGCCGATGTTTCTGATGTTTGTGTTTGGAAAGCGATGGCGGAAAAAAGGTATGGTTGGAGAAAGATGATAAGCGAGTCCCAAAACAACATACTATACATAAAGTAAAAAAAAGAATATACAGGGTTCAAAATTAATAAATTTCTGAGCTAAAAATTGTATGGAAGAAGGTCTTTATCAATCAAGGTCAAGGTCAAGGTCAATCATTGTGTTAACAAAATGTGTCTTTCGAGTGGTGCAAATATTTAACTTCTTATATGGTTTTTTTATTATATTTAGTTTTAATAAAAAAAAATTATAACGCAAAAAATATAAATAAAAAGGAAAATGTTATGTAAAAATAACTGCACTCAACATTGTGATGTGTAGTTCCAACTATTATCCAATTTCTTTCAGCAGGACATCAAAACAGCAACAATACACTAATCGTATAGTAAAATACATTTTACACAGTTTATTCAAATATCACTTAAAGATGGTATATACGAGTATATAAAAAAAACACTCTCACTATTATATGTTATTAGAAATGAAATTACCCATTACGAAATATACAAACACATTGAAATCTATAAATAAAGCATACAAAAAAATTATAAAACAGCTCAATAAATAAATAAAAACATAACCGGTGGTAGTACCATAAGACGAATAATGCATAAATCTTAAAACCAAACAATAAATACAATACCAAGACAATACAAATGAAAATATGAAAATATACTGGACAGTGCAGATTGTACGGAGAAAACGAAAATGTATATATACGAATGCATGTTCATTGTATAGGTTTCTGTGCAAAGGAAATGTCTTTATAGACCTACATAAAATGTAATATTCTACACAGTAAAAAAAATATTCATTTAATTTGTAAGTTGAAAATTCTCTTTAAATAAAAGCAGTCGATCTTTTTTACCTAGCGTGTGTTTTACATTTCTATACCTAACTATCTATTTCATTATTCACATAATTTTGAAAATTCTTTTTAATGCAATTTTTATAAAAAAGTTCAATTCTGAAATTTTGTACAAGTTTCTAGTAGTTCCTAGTAGTAGAGGTTCAAGATATATTACAAAGACAAACATACATAAGAGGATTTTCTCGCATTACAATTCGGCTTATTTCAAATGATTAAGATATGTGACCATTTATTAGAAGTTATTAAGATGCATGATAGTACAAATTTTGTAAAGCACTTCTTCTCAGGAAACATTTTAGTTTTCATAACTTCCCACAAGTTTTTATGATGCACTAAATACTAAACTCTTTTCGGATTGTTAGAAAGTCGGTTGTACTTTGTCCATTTATTGAAATTTTATCAATAGTTTTTCCATTAGATTTAGTATAGCATTAGTGTAGCAATGGAACACTATTGTCTTTTCTTCTGCAATAACAGATTCAATATGGATTTCACATTTCGTAGCTTCTAATTTCTAATTTCGTATTGAATCAGAGTTTTTTCGTATATAGTATATATTCTTTTTTTGGAATGGAAAAATTATGATTGTTAGGAGTCTTATTTCACCTGACGTTACAACTTTGAAGGACAAATGCAACGTTATTAAAAAAGTCCTAATCGTATATACATAAATATTAAAAGTTTTTTTTCTAAACTCCATTTTTGAATTGAAGACAACACCTATAACGTAATATATTTTTTTTATAATATCCAATGTATTCATTATTTTGTTTTTATATTTTTAAATTTAAATAATGTTATTTAACCCTTAATTTCAGCCCACAATAGAAATTTCAACCTCCTTTATCGATAAAATTACAAATTCCAAAAAAATATTATGGGAGGGCGATCATAGTTAAAGAAAAGTGGAAAATAATACTGCAATGCAATTACTCCCAATAGAGAGCGCTATGGAATAATTATACAAAATTTGCGATACAATTTATTACGAGAAAGACCGTATTATAAATAAATGTTTATTTTTTTTATTTTTCTATGAGAATTTAACGTAACATAATTATTTGTCATCATTTATGCCCCAGGTTAAATATAAATCTTCAATAAATTATAAATATAAATGTACTATATCTATTATAGTGCGGTCACTTTACAAGATTTCAGTAAATATACGACTATACGAGTATATCTAAAATCAATTTACAAAGAAAAAACCAAAACTATACGCAAATATTGACACACATTATTATATTCATTCATCTTCTTCTTTTTTGTGTTTTTTTTATAATGTACGAGTCATATATATTTACAGCATATATACATAAATTACATACCTATATATATGTATAAAATATATGCATATTGTCACCGAGTACTGTTTATTATTGTTATAACGATCAACTTATGTAAATAACACAAAGTACACGCGTGCGAGTGCATTATTGTCGCGATGTACTTTTTTGTATGCACTTTAACGGACTCGTGTTTCTTTGATTTACATCTTTGAAATTTAAAATAACAGTTTATAATTTTAGTTTTATTTATACATTATCGTAAATATGAAATTCGGGTTTATCCGTAAATAAGGAGACTCACAATAAATAAATATTTTTTAATACATATTTTGTCTATTAATTTATAAATTTTAGCGACGTGCCATATTTTTTTCTTACACATCAGCAGTTCCTTGTGGAGCAGAATCGAGTGACTTTTTTCTGATCATCTTTACCGATCAGAAAAAAATCTCTCGATATTGTTCCACAATAGATTTTAAAATAACATATTCTATAATTTTTAAGTTTAGAAAGAATGTACAGTTTGAGATGTAAAGATTTGAAAAGTCTTGGAGTAAAGAGGGATTTCGTAGGATCATAAATGAATTCTTTAAATGCTCGTAAAAAGTCCGCTCGACCACACTCAGTAAGAACCAAATCTGTGATCTGTGTGTGCGTCCATGGAAAAAAGACACGAACGACATACTTGCTGGACACTCTGGTGACGAGTTTGTTTTCTCCGATGAGACATTTTTTGTGCATGTTCAAAATGACTGTGTGTGATGTGTTTCGATTGCTGACATTCCTAAGTCTAAGATGCAAGCTAGGCTAACTTATCTATAAAACTGAGGTTTTGGTTAAAATTGTCCTTCCAAATCTTAAAATCAGGTATGGAAATAATTACTACGCGTTCCAACAAGATGGTGCTCCGGCCCACACTGCAAACTTAGTTTAAACTGCAAGCGCAATTTGACGGTTTT
This sequence comes from Bolitophila hybrida, assembly GCA_027564075.1. Taxonomy (NCBI): domain Eukaryota; kingdom Metazoa; phylum Arthropoda; class Insecta; order Diptera; family Mycetophilidae; genus Bolitophila; species Bolitophila hybrida. The sequence goes on from JANSTU010052305.1 coordinate 8,215, forward strand.
TCTTGACGAAAACTGAATTGGCCTCCTCTTTTTGCCAGTCTTGCATCCACTAGATATTTCTGTTTGGTCTTACATCATGTAAAAACAGTAAACAGTTAGAAATTTGGGTCAGTTCAAAGCTGCGAATTTAGGAGGAAATGCCTGTATTGTATTTGAGAAGACATTGAAGTTAGTGAAGCAGCTTTAAGCAGCAGTTATTCCAAAATACTTACATAACTGTAAATTATATATTTAAGTTCAATAAATATGAAATAACAAGCGTGTGTGCTACATATTAAGGCATTCGTGGTTTTAAAAAGGTAAAAGTACAAATATACTCATCATTAGTAATAGTTTAAGTGGTGTGTTTAGTGGTCTTAATCAATTGTTGTTGTTATTATACAAATATGAATTATATAATTAGCAATATTCACAGTGGATTTATTTGGCTTATAAGTATTCAGGTATGAGTAAAATTGCCTATTGAGTTTATTCTCGTTAGCATTAATCCAAAAAGTGCAAAGCATAAAGCTTTGCTTTTTAAAATTTAATTTGGGAGTTTAAGCTTTTGGGATATCGCATTCCAAAATTTTATAGAGGTTATACTGAAAAATGAAAATGAATGAATGATGAAAATCTTCTATTTGGTAAATTTAAATTACGTGTTCTAAGAGATTGACCAAGACTAAGTTTACGGAATAATTAATCTGGAGGATTTTTGAGATTATTTTGAACACCTGAATTCAATTTTCAAATAATTTTCTTACCATATGTAAATTAAGGAATTAATAAAGATCTAATGGTTTGGGTATATTGAGGCAGAAAATTGCTCACATTCCATATGTATTATATATTTTTTATATACTCGTACTATATACCTTTTGACCATAACTTCAGAGAAATTCATTAAAGCTCCACCTGTATCATCAGCAAACGTGCATACATTACAAAACTAAGCCATACAAGAAAGGTCATTAAAAAATAATTAATTAATTAATAAAAAACAAATTTTTTTTTGAGTTTTTCCAAAAGAATATTATATATAATATTAATATTTACATTATTAAAGGCCTTAGTAAAATCCAGGAATATAAGATAATATAAATAATAATAATAAATAAAAAAATATAAATGATTAAAATGATGTTCAGCGAGGAAATCATTAGCAAAAAAAAATTGCTTATTTGGTCACGCATAAAAAGCTTTAGAGAGAGAAGGCAGGATACTTATAGGTCAAAAGTGTTATTGTTTTATCAAGTTTAAAAGATTGGGGGAAAAACAGAGGAAGTCAGTGAAAAATTAAATAGTTTAGTAATATTTACTACTTCATCGGGAATAATATTTCTAAAAGCAAAACCTAGGTGAGTGGAGTGATTCGATTCGTTATAGCTGGTAAGGGTAGGGGTAGAAATATGTCGACCTGAAAAATGTACATTTAGCTCCCACGGAGCAAAATATACAAATCGGTTGACAATGGTATGTGATACCAATATCTTTATGTTGCTTTATAATATATAGTATAACTTCCAAATATCTTACTGTAAATATTCTGCAACATTCGCTTCCTTGTAAACGGTGATCTGCACTTTAAATACAATTGAGTTATGCAGAAAATGGTTACTTGAGCAAGTTTTGTGTTTTGCCCCAGTAGCGTCTGTTCAGGTTTCCGTGTTAAAGTTAAGTGAGGCGGTCTTGTCAGTTATTTATGTATCGAATCCAAACTAATAAACTACACTCTTTATCAGGTTAGAGTTGCCATTCATCCACCCAGCTATCTCATAGATATTGCTGACGACATTAGATTAGATTTCATAACAAACGCAACGATAGTGACCTTGAAATTAGCAATAGCTATACAAAATCGATGTAATAGAATAAGAGTCTACTTTGATGGATTTTCCAACAATTTGGAGTATTTTACACAATGCATGAAGGAGTAATACTCACAAATCATTGCTAACGAGAAAACATGAGATCCTCCTTAAGTAGATTTTTTCTGAAAATAAACAATATCATATTCAAAAAAAAAAAAATTTCTATATTTAAAAAAGTCGTCATTTACATAATAGGTACATAAAGAACTTATAAAAAATGTATCTATGTACATTGTAAAATGTATATCCATACTCGTATACACATATTGTATATCTTAGCGCCAGCGATAGGTTAAAAATAGTTGCATGCGCACTCGACCACCCGTTTGTGCATTCGTACTGCATAGCCGGCGCTTCAACTATATAGTTAGCAGCAGAATCAATTACCCATTTATAGCATAAATAGTTAGTATTATGCTGTTATTTTTTTTAGTATTCACAAAATAGTTGTGTATACCTATGTAATAATGAGACTTCTTTATGTATTTCGGTCAGTCCAGATATGTCGCTTTTCATTTGCCGGAATTTATGGGCATTTCTCAACAAGAAACGGATAAAATAAATAAATACGTTATGCAGTGAATAAATACACAATTATAAGTGTATTCGAAGTCATCATTCTTGAGTATATAAACAATTTATACATATGTAATATAAACTTGTATAACTATAGAAATGTTCTTGTATTCTGTACGAGACCGATTTGAATACATTGCTAAAAACCTACATTTACGTTTAATGTACTCGGGGCACAACTGGCAGGTTCATCGCGCGCAGATCTTTTCACATGCTAATTTCGTAAAACACAATCGCGAGCGCGACTACCTGAAGCATACTAATTTGGCATATGAGCCGTTCTGGTTTAAGTATATGTCGTTCTGGCGATTTCTATATCACACACACACAAAATATATATATATATATCACCAACTCGTCAAGAACACGAAAATCTACACTTCTTGTAGGCATATGTACTCTTGTATAACAAAGTATATGTATATAAATAATATTATAAATATAGCACAACACGCATTCACTGAGATAAGTAAATATGCATAGTTTGACTGCGCTCGAGCATACTCACATTTAAATGCACATCGATCATCACACGATCATCATATACACACACACACGCACTGAAAGTCATACTCAAACAGGCACACACATCAATCGGTATAGTACAGTTAGTTGATCACACCTTTTCCTCAAGAGTGTTCGCACGCGCACGGTCGCTCAGCTATGCTGTTTAGCACAATGGGTCTAACTGAAGAAGGCGCATCTGAATGTGTGCCGGTGTCTGGCTGTAGCGCAGCTTGTTTAGATATAATATAGCGATATAATATCGTAGATATGACTTAGATTTTATAATAATTAAATCTTATAATGGATAATACTTATAAAATACGTGTGTAAGATGAGTACAGGTGATTAAAATTTACACCGCACAGTTGGCAATATTAGGTGTTGATAATAATCAATTATGACGGCTATGAACATAGTATACATGATTTGACAATAGATTTTTTTTACCACAATGTTATTAATCAATACACTTTTTTAGTGATTCTGACCATTATATAGGTCAACTTCAGTGTGATTTCGTGATTTGTATTATTAATCATTGATTGACTTTTTAATAAAGTAAATAATAATGTTAAAATAATAATAATAATGTTAAATTTATAAATGTATGTCCCAGTAAAAATGTTCACAGTCGATTTTTAC
>JANSTU010052305.1:11892-35382 GCA_027564075.1 Bolitophila hybrida
TAGTAAAAATGTTCACAGTCGATTTTTACTAGTAAAAATGTTCACAGTCGATTTTTACTAGTAAAAATGTTCACAGTCGATTTTTACTAGTAAAAATGTTCACAGTGGTAAAAACACAAAAGATATTAAGAAGGTTGGAAAAAGTTTTGAAATTGAAACAGTACTCGTTTGAAGTTGTGATCAATAGAAAGTAAAGATACCAATCCAAAGTCTGAATCTTTTGAAACGAAAAAGGTAAAATTGAAACAGATTTTGTTAAGTTTTGTTTTAAAGCTAACATTATATATTGAACGGTGACTTTTATCACGTTCTTTGTTCATGGAAAATCAGGCTACATTTTATAAAGCTTATAATTTAGTCTGCACAACTAATTGTTCATAAAGTTTAACTTCCACTCAAAGAAACTTAAAGAATTTTTAAACGTACTTTTAGTCGATTTTCTAAAGTTTTGTCTTAAATCTAAGAAATAGCAAAATAATACAGCTACTTCACTTTTCAATCCAATTTGAACAAATGCCACACAGCGTGCTGATAACAGGCCGTCTCGACACATACACTAGTTAATTGTATTAACATATATATCGAAGAGAACAAACGATCGCGGTGCTCAAACCGCACAACGCTAGATCTCAAAGAAATTATTCACTTACACACATTTCACCGCATACACATGTACAAAATGTATTTATACAGATAGCGCACGCGGAAAGCCATAGCTTATACTTTTGCCACACACATATACACATAAACATTTAAAAAACTGTATAAAGTTATGCTCGCGTAGGTTATCTTCCGCACTTAATATCGCGGCAACGGCGCGGCGCAACGCAGCGCAGAGTATATAGTAGTAGTAGGAAAGCTGTTCGCAAGAATTCACACTCAAGAACGATCAAGCGGTCTGGCCATTCAGTAGACGTCCGACGATCACAAGGATAAGTCGATATTCTTCAAGACCCATAACCATAGTGCATGCGCATTTAAATAAAAGATTTTGTATATGTATTATATACATAAAAGTACCGTTTTTTAAAGCTTATAAAGTTTTACGAAAAGTGACCGACCGATAAACATTGGGAAACTGTGTGCGATCGCAATTGGAAACGAGTGAAAATATATTTGTTGATTGTGAAAAACGTACTCAAGTGAGGAAAAACATCATGATTGCATGAGTGCAAGTGATATTGTTTTTTATCGCGTACAAATATAACTCTTGGTCTTTATTATAGAGAGACTGTATCGTATAACATTCTGCTGAATATTGATAATTAAAAAGTGAGTACAACATGTTTTTATATATAATTATTACACAAATAATCATGGAATTTAATAGATTTTGTATTAACGGTTCGCTCAGTAAATAGTGTTTGGATTGCATGTTATAGATGTTTTAGATAAACTTGATTGTATACAGCCGTTAATATACAAGCTGTGAACTCGTAGATCTAGTTTTATGATTTGTAAGATTTTGTAAGAAATTGCGCATATTACATCAAATAATAAGAACTTTATAGTTTGTATCTATATGAATATATATTTTGTTTATAATACGTAGTCTCACATGTTTATACAAACAGAATCTAAAATAGTGAAGTTGAATTAAAAGTCGGAACGAGTTATTCAGGTGCGTTTCCTATTTTTATCCGTATATAAAATTAGATCAGGTTTTATGCGTGATATGAATAAATTAAACTATTAAATTGTATCATAGCCTTGTTCTCGATGGCAATTCTGTCTGGTATTATGAAATACGCATATTTGTAAAAGAAATGATATAATATTTACGGGATAACTTGATTACGTGGTTGTTGATAGTTTTTTTATTCAGGAAATAACACGAAAAAGTCCCGCACAAGTGCAATCGTTGCGAAAAGCCATAACTTGTATTATAAAATTCTCAGTAAAAAAAAGAATGACATACACTCTGGTAATAATACACACTTTAAAATAACTGCAGCTAAGCTAAGACAGTGGATTTTCGTAATATACCGTTACATTGTAATATATTTTGTATATATCCATTCAATTATAATCTTGCAAATGTAACCATCGTATATCGTGGGTCAGGATTGTGGCATTGCGGTTTTTCTTGAGCTGTTATTTATAATATTGTTGTGCAATTATTGTTTTTGTTTCAATTTTTTATTTTTGGTGTTTTTGTGGTAATTTAATATAACGTCTATGCGTGTGCACGCGAGAAAATGTTACTTCCATTATATCGTGTATTTTATATATTGTTTTTATTTTCATCATCATATATTTAATGCCATATTTAATGCCAGAATAGCTGGTATAAAATGAAAACGTAAAATACTTAAACTATGAAACGAAAATTATAAAAAAACGTCAGGTCATAGTAGAATTAAAAAAGTACAGTTAAAATAATAAAAAGATAATTAAATCTCAGAAAATAAAATACAAACAATTCAAAAACATAAATTGAATTATTATAAATAACGTTTTTTACAAAAAATTATAAATATCTTACGATGTTTTTAAATAATTATAAAAAACAGATTTATGGAAATACACTAATAATTGCCCACAATCACTATGTAACTAAATGACACTTTCAATAATATTTATATTCATTAATATTTGCATACATAAAAATCATTAAAAATGCACAGGATCACTTGTCGTTCATAAACTCGATATGGACTGAACACGCGTTCAAATAAATTCAATTAAAATTAAATTCAAAAGCTTCTTAAAACTATGGGCATACGAAAAGAAAGTGTTTTTAATTGTTTGTGCGATATCACTTCACGTTCGTGAAAAGCAATAAACGCAGAACAATCGGCATATTTTGTACATTGTGCGCACGTATTGCACTCGTAAAAATGTTTTCGGAAACAATAAAAATGTTTTAATTTCAACTGTGATCCAGATTTAAAAAAAAGTATTTTACATAATTATTTTTTAAACACTTTCAAAAAGTTCCTTAAATCTACATACCCGAAACAATCATAATATATGGGCATAAATTATTATACAAATATTTATTCTTTATTTTCATAAATAAATTACATTACATTATTCTTTATTTTCATAAATAAATTACATTTTAATACATTCAAATTCCATTATTTGTTATTTCACTTTAAATTTCTGTCTGACCAATAATGATAACCACAAAAAAAATTATCAATTCAAATTATCGAACAAAACTATTTTCGGTCATTGACCACTCAGAACAAATACCACCGAAAATCACGTTCACATGAATAGGTATTCATAAATACAATATACATATATGTATAAATGAGTAACACAAATACTCACACAAACTTTACATTCAAAGTTCCATAGACCAGACACCTAAACTAGGTTAAGTCTTCGAGTGCAGTGCCAAGCCGCATGAAGTCAGTTAAAAAAATACGTATACGCACACACACGCACACGGAAGAGTGCATTTCGAAGCGTGCTAGAGCTCATCCAACGAAATCTTTTTGGCAAACCCACTAGGCCACAATATAGTGACACGACGACTGAAAAGAACACTTGTTCCGCTCAGAGCCTCTTTGCATACGAATAAGCTCATTTCGTCGCCTTCGTATGTATGTAATAATTTTGAATGAAAGTAAATACAAATATAGATATAGTATATACATTATATACATATAGCATAGCTAGTATAAATTATTATTGTATATATACACTAATGGAACACGAATATTGTACGCATAATGGGCAAATGCGTTGTGTTCGCACAAAAAGTGTCATTACATTGACATTGCACTTGAAAAGTACACACATACACACATCATTACATCACGTACTCGTAAATGAACGCACGTACACATTAGACTATATAGTAGCATATGTATGTATGTAATGTATGTGGGTTGCGCGGGTTTTATGGGCCTAAATTCAAGTGCGCTAACATGAATTTTATGATTTTTTTATGTACACGTAGTTGCTTGTGAACTGATCACGTTCTGTGCCGTGAGTGTTCTTTAAAGAGGTGAAAGTAGTAATTGGTGTTTATTAATCACTAATTTGGGCCAATCATGAGCGATCGGTAAACGGGGCACGCGTGCACACGATACGGCGGCGGGCGTCATGTGCAAAAGAGATCTGGAACAACGAGAAACGGTTCGTCGCTTTTGTTGAACTCTTTCGTATATAGTATATGAGCACTTTCAACGTTCTACTATGCTAAGGTTAGGTGGAATTGGGTACATATGTATTAAAAAATGAACATGGTATCTTTTTTTTTAAATAATTGATTTAAAAAAAAATAACTTTACTTCAAAAGGGTATAATTCCGTCAAAGTGTAATTTACTCATAAAGTAACATATGCAGTAATCTTTAACGATAATTCAATGTGAGTGCATTGCACACTTATTCATTTATAACATACGATCTTCATGAATTAATCTGTAATTTGTATATATTATATAAATATACATTAGTACACGGCCGGCGGATATATTTACAAAACGACCATAATCTATTTATATGCGTAGTATAGTATGTAGACAGCGGCGCGATGATCGGCGGTGCATTAAATCGCGCGCATAGCATCTTATTGCACGCCGCCACTAAAACGTTGACCGATCTATGATGCACACGCGCGTTCCTCACGAACGCAAGCGATTTAATGAAGACAAAAAGCCGCATATCTATTTTTGTACAATGCATCTATATGTAGAAGCGGCATTTGTTCATTACACCATTATCATCATCATCATCGTCGAAATCATCTTCATCGTGATGGCTGTCTCGTCCACCGTTGCCGCCACCACCGCCACGGCGCGGCTGTGTGGTCGTCGTTTGCATCATAGAGCAAATCGCTTGAATGCCCGTCTGGAAACATAATATTTTTAATAGTAACGCTCAGCAAATTACTATTGAAGTAGTGTACGCGCGCTGCATGAACATATACATAAATATATATTACTTATACAACGTTTGCATTGCGCTAATAAAAAAAGGTAATGTGTACGCTCGCGCCCGATGAAATTACTGATCATTTTTCTCGGTACATTTTTTTTCTTCTGTTGTTCTTGTGTTATTGTGGCTATTTTGTCAGTACTTTGTATATTATGAAGAAGTACGTGTGTGCATCTTCTTGTTTTAATGGCCTGCCATTTATGCACCACCGTACCACCACCGTGTTGCATCGTAGTTGGGTGTCCATGAGAATTTCAGGTCGATTACCTTCTGGCGACGATGTCTATACGAATGATAAAATACATTTATATTTAACACATTCCAAACAAACTTTTTTTAATTTTAAGTAACTTTTTTTAACAGTTTATATGCGAATCTCATTTGTATCACTTTATCTCGTAATATGCAAATTTCTACTGAAATATATATTTTTTTTTATAAAAAGAATAAAGATGAATGTAACCTATTTGGAAATATTCATTAGGTAGAGGGATAAATGCACCATAGGTATAACAATTCGTGCAAAGCTGGAATGGCTAACGAAGCAGTAATTCGTCTTAAAGCCAGAAATTCGTATAGCAATTCTTCTTGGTAAATTTTCTATGTTACAATATTACAGGCAGAAATTATATCAAATTCAGCTAGTATTATAGAACTAAAAGCTTTATACACGATACTAGTCAGCTATATAGCAATTGCTATAATTTCTGCCTGAAATACTGTAACATAGAATATTTACCAAGAAGAATTGCTATACGAATTTCTGGCTTTAAGCTAACCCAGTTACGGTAGTGTTAATATTATGTCTATCAGTCGCCTCTTTGACTATTCAGTGTTTCCTTAACTGTGTAACTACCTTTACACTTAGGTATCTGAAGCTTGTATAGTTATTATTTTTAGAAATATTTTTCTGCATTATTGAAGTGTCCTCTATGCTATATATTTAATGCATCTCTATTCGTTTTTAGCATGTGGTTTGTGTGTCATCTTTTATGTTGGTATTTGAATATTGAATAACTTAAACAAAAAACAAAAGATTTCCATATATGAGTTATTTTAATTTCGTCCTTAACAATTTATCTGGACTAAGTTTTTAATATAACATCTGTCAATGACCGTCTTTGCGAGTTTTCCATTATTTTCGGCACGGATATTGGCCTTGAGCTCGTCAATGGTCTGAGGATTGTTGGCGTATACTTTGCTTTTCAACAAATCCCACAAAAAGTAGTCCGGTGGGGTTAAATCTGAAGATCTCAGTCGCCAGTCAATATTTCCGTTTTTTACACCACTCGTCCAGAGAATTTTCATTGCAGAAACTGAATTGTTTTATTCGCAGAGTAGTATGGCGCAACGTCTTGTTTGACCAGTAATCGTCCAGACAAACATAATGTGCCAACATCCACTGATAACGATTCCCATCGACTGTATCGCCTTCTGCGAATAAATATGGCCCAATGATGGTTTTAGCGCAAACGCCGTCCCAAAAAGTCACTTTCTGGCCATTCAATGTGGCAATTTTGACGAATAATGTTGTCCGACGGTACTTATAGACCACGATATTTTTTTACGATATGCACGTTGAGTTGTTATTTTAATGTAAATTTCAATGTACATCGTCACTATTTCGAGGATTAGACTGTGAACCGAGCAGCGGCGAAACGTACCCAACCCTTCTAATTACCGTAATTTAATTACTGTAATCAAAAAACATCGATATTATGTGTACATGTAGTGCTATTTATTTATTGAAAAATATCTAAAATCAATCAGTATTTACATTCTATTGTGAGTAACTGTAAATTAATTAAAACTAAACAAAATTAAATTATTATCCTCCTTTTTCTTTTTTCTGGTGGATCAAAACGATATCCACGATTTTAAAAATCTTTACGTTTATAATTTATAAATCTGTCAGATGTATAAATAGAAAATTAATAAAAAAAAATATGTCTGTCACTAAAAAAAAAATTTTTTAAAATATACATTTGTATTAAAGTAATCATAGTTAAATATACAATTTGTACTAAAAAAACATTGCAATTTCCTCAGCACGCACTGTTTTTAATTAAACTAAGAACGAACCCTCTATATAATAAAAAGATTACATTTAGTAGTTTTTACGATAGATTTTTTCTATGTAATTATTGATACACATTCAGTTCTTGATTCAGGTTGCGCGACTGCGGTCGCACAAGAAGAAGAACAAACAAAAAACAATTCGCCAAAGATGCTGTAATATAAATTATACAATTATAATTGTTTTTCTATCTGTGTGCGTGTGTGCGCAATTACATTAAGAAGAGCACACACATAGCACATGTAACTAATGCGTCCTTGACTTTGGATCGGAAATGTTAATTCATCGAGTTGCTGGTGAATACTCGCCGAGCTGCGCAGGTGCATTGAACTTATGTTATTTATATGTATATAATTATATTTATATAATGGATGTATTGAACTGATTTGTATATATTTATATATGTATATGTGCAAGATGTTGCGACCGCGCGGTGTAAGAAATTATGGGATTTTGCATTTAAATATAGTGAATTTTGTAGCTAGTATTTACGTAATTTCTTGTATATAACATTGTTATTTAAAAAAAGAGATGACGAGAATAACGGACTGTGAATCTTTATCTATGCTATGCAATTAAAAGTATACCATGGTGAATAATTTCAATTGCTCATAATATATATAGCAAGAAACCATCAGCAAAAAAAATAACAAAAACGTATATATGCAATCACATCGAATAACACATACACACATCTCCCGCGTGCATAATTATATACAGGTGTATTGTGTAATGAATGCAAAAATAAAAACAACATTCGAGCATTACACAAATTGTTTTGTACCGAGTGCACGCCTGCGAAATACGGTGCTCTATGCGCGTGCAGTGTGCATTTTGATTCTGGTACGTATGAATTGTAATAGAAGAAGCTTAAAAAGATACACGATGGTACTTCTCTATTTAATATATAATTGTATTCATATATAATAAATTACAGAATAGAAGTTACAGTTATAACAATAATAATCATTCATAATTAACAAACAAGCAGTACCGTCTATAGTGTTCACGCTTTTATCATTGTTGTAAGCCATCGTTAAACATCTTATAGTAAAATTCTATATTTTATAATCATATGCAGTTTAATGCGATTAAAGATTGTTTACGCATGAGAGACCACACATACGCACGTCGATTAAATGTAGGTAATCGAATTATAAATATTAAATATCACAGATGCATCTTATACTATTATTATTATTATTATAATATAGATGCGGCCTTAATCTACTCAACAACTCCCAGAAACTCCAACAATTATTTAAAATTATATATAAATAATTTCTTTTTTATTTATGTACTTTTAAATTGCAGAATTTTACAACAGGGTATTAAATTTCACGAACTTCACGAATGTTTTTTTTGTAATAATAATAACAGCAAATTCACAATGTTTTTCAAAATATTGTATTGTTGATAAAATCACGCCCATTGTCAAATGAATTGTTTGTATTTCTCCAACATCTAAATATAAATTAAATCTTTAGTGTAAATAGTAAAAAACGAAAAAATAACTCACTGACAGATTTTTTTTAAATTATTCGCAAGCTCTTCTATAGTTACTCAACGTTTATGTGTAATGTACGTCGCGAACCATTAACATGAACCTTGCCATTCACAAGCAGTATATATATATACCTCTGATGCGTTACACTTCGATTGCAGCAACAATTGCACAACTACTATGTGGCGTGAATGATAATTGCTCAGATCATTTGCAAAATAATATATGAATGCTTTTTTATAACAAATTATGGGCATTTTTGTTTTTAATCTGCACCTGATTTAATTTAACATTTTGAAAAAAGTAGTACATCCTGCGAGTGAGTGCATAAATGTTAATTATATAAAAGTATAAAATGACGAGCTCTCGTCGTGACCATCGCATCGAAAAGCCTAATAAAGAATATCAAAATTCGCATTTAGTATTTAACCTAAATATCACAGTCATCATGTGCGGTATATAGTGAACCAGTTAAGTCATGATGTTGAAAAGTGAATTCCATTCTGAATAATATATACAACGCTCGACAAGATCGCAATCTTCTTCTCTGAATATAGAACCTTTCTTTGCCAGACGCTCACACACACGGAGAGACACACAAAAAAACCAACGTTAATTTTTGTGCGATTGACACCAATAATAAAATACTGGTTTCAGTGATGCTTCCATTAACGCTTGTGCTTGTCGGCAGAACAAATGAAGTTTAGACTCATCGACGCGAACGCAGTTGTCACCGTGTGTCGCATTGGGTTTTTCTTGTGGTTTTTTAAATCACTTTATAAAAATAATATATATATTATATATTATAGTATATTATGTTTATTAGATCGGCCAATCGTGTTATTTTGTGATTTGTTGTTATAACAATATCGAGCAGAATGGCCTAACGGACATTTTAGTCATATTAAGTTTTCAAAGTCAATATGAACACATAAATTATTGCTATAAAATCAAATATTTGTGCCAGAGTCACCTATTTATATAGTGCCACAACTGTATATTATGTTTCGATTATTTGTGGCTTTCCGTTTGTGGTAAAAAAAGTTTTCCGTTGCTGTTCCTAAAAAAATATAATTTTCTTTATAGAAATTAAAACCTGAGGTTGGTACATAGCGAGGATTGATAATAGAAAATTGTTATAATAATTAAGATTATTCATTTTTGATATTTTATTTTGATTGTCGCTTTTAAAATTAATTATACCAAAATTGTCTATAAACTTCATCATTCATCATATAGGAATCAATTCTATTCACATTATTGAGTTTATATAAATCCATATTTTTTATGAATTTAAACTTGCAAGAATTCACTAAGACTATTACTTTTAAATATTTTAACCTTTTCCATTTTTCAAGACCCATCTGTGTCTTTAGCATTAAATCTACCTCCCTCTAAGAAGTCGGTTATATTCCTGATATCTCTAAGTCTCCAAAACATGTGTGAAAAACTGATAAATAAATTTAATTTTAATTCATCTGCTACTAATCGGATCTCTAAATATCTACTCACATCGAAGTCAATGTGTATAGATATAGCTAATTCAATCTCTAATTTACTTACTTAAGACAGTTATGGTTGAACACCTGTACAGCGATTCTGTCCGACTTATCAACATCGCTAAGCCTTATAGCAACGCTGTGACGTCACTTGTAAGCAACAATAATACTGTCATTTGTATTTTCATGCGTTGGTTTGTTCGTATTGTCAACTCTACATACGCGCTGCAGCAACGCTATATCATATGTTGAAACGATGTAACTTGCGTTACCTATAGCGAGATTTACTTATCACAACCTACTGTGCAATTCTCGAAACTGCCTTAAACGTATGTACAGGATTTGTTTTGTACCTGCGGAAATGACAGCACATCGGAAATTAAAGAAATTCGATACATCGACATTTTTACAAGCAACAACAATGTACATTTATCCGAAAAAACCTTCATTTTTATATGAGTTGTTTTTCTCAATCTCTCAGAACTTGTGATCTAATTATCGCACGTCACTCCACCCACTTGTACCATTCATCATTGTTTGTTATTGCTATTAAAACTTGGAATGTTATACACTTCCTACATGATTTTTTTTTACGAGAATTAAAAAAAAAGCTTGAGCTGCAATTTTTCTTAATTATTAATATTTTAAATGTTAGTTACATTTATTATTTGTTATTTCATCTTATATTATGTGCTTGGTTTTATATGTTAAATATATCTTTTTAAAATTTGCTTTGTATTCATTTGTTTTAAGTAAACATCAATGTAATTGCTTACAAGTTATTATTACAAAATATATTTTGAATTAACGTTTATTACCATTGTAAGATACAAATAAAAAAATAAATGAAATAAAAAAAAAAATTGAAAAACTTTAAGTGTACACATCCGCTTCTCAAATACATACAAATAAAGAATAAAAATATTTTAAAGTGTACCACAACTATATACAATATATAAAAAATACCGGAAAGATGTATATAAACACTCTGTATCAATATTTTCATTTAATTAAAAAACGACTTATGCGGTTCTTGGAACGGCAAATTTGTATGCGCATAAAATATATGTCAACAAAACAAAGTCGCGCTCTAAAGAGTAGGTCATCTTATAAACGAAATTTATCAATAAACAATATATAAGAATAGTATACATATATTTGTATCGATAAATTTAGTATACAATGTAGGTATATTATTAATGCTAAGGAATGTATATATTTGCTAATATATATAAAACTATAGATTACTAATTAAAAAATACGTTTTTCGACAATTGAATTGTAATAGTAATAAATCAGAAAATGGTGCAATGAACTATAAATAACCGTAAATGAGTTATACCTACATAATTATGCGTGATGTAACCTCATTTATATAGTCGATCAAAAGGTTGCGCGTTGATAATTGCCATATTCTCAATGCATTGTATGTATTTATATTACATATTTTAAGCACATATATTTTATATAGTATAGTATATATGTTTATTATATGCCTAATCTATAATTAAGGTTAATTGCGCGTGTGTGTGTGCTTCTTAAAAGGCCATCCCGACAGCATACATCACGCTGTATATACATTTAAGTGGTTGGTTTAACATTTACCGTACACGTTCACGCGACTGTTCACATTTCGACCTCTAACCGTGCGCAAACCATTTTCGAAGACTTGAACTAGAAACAATAGAAATGTCTTTAAATACTCCTTTAAACATTTAATGACATTTCTATTAAATAAATAATTATATATAATAAAAAAACAACTCAATAATATGTATAT
This sequence comes from Bolitophila hybrida, assembly GCA_027564075.1. Classification (NCBI taxonomy): domain Eukaryota; kingdom Metazoa; phylum Arthropoda; class Insecta; order Diptera; family Mycetophilidae; genus Bolitophila; species Bolitophila hybrida. Next base: position 23,650 of record JANSTU010052305.1, read on the forward strand.
TTTTTTTGATCACATTTATTTATGTATCTATATTACCGTTTTAATAAAGGAAATCCAATTATTTTTGATTTTAGATTTCGACATGCGCTTAATATTTCTCATAGCAATATTAACGGCCGCCACAACTTCTCATCCGACACAAGAAGCAGGAAGTGACAGCGAACAAGAAGATGAATCGTCACGCAAGATAATTGGTTCAAGGTATGTATAATCGTGGCGTACGTGCATGCGCATCGCTTGCTCAAAGCCATAAATATACTATATATATTATGTAAATGTAAATATATATGGGTCAACAGACTCCAAATGCACCCATGATATAGTCGACGGTTGTATAATATACGAGTACATAATATACTACGTATTTAACCATCTTTAAAATATATGATCATAAACACGTTTTAATAACATATCATTATCGAATAACACACATTTGCCAAATTGTTGAAAAACAATTACCGTTTCTTCTTTGCTGTTATATCGGCGATGTGTTACTTTCGCAAATACAGGTTCTGGTATATATACATGTATTCTTAAGACAATATGAACGGAATACACTCACACATATCGAGAGAATCGAAAAAAAAATTAACCGGTATATATAAGAATATATAATATATGTGTCATATACACACACTCAAAATTCAGTAGCAACTTAGTAAAAATGAAGAATTGAGCTATATAGACATCGCGCTTTCACATATCTCCACTCAAATTGAATGGGCACTTAAAGTCAACTTCAAACTACATAACTATATTATATAGAATGTATATTTGCATTTTCCATCTATGCAATTTGTAATTTACATAAATAACAGGTTATAGCACGCAAACCTATATATAGTGTATAACAAACGCCAACAATAATAATCCACTTTCAATTACAAAATCTTATTTTTTCCATGCCGGCACCGGCTGCACAGCAGAAATCAAATAGAAAAAACACCACATCAAGTTTACCGAAAGAAAGCTAATTTGTCTGTATGAATTTCTGTTTCAGCGTTGTGACCTCAGTTTCTGTAATTCTAAATGGACAGGAGCCACATCACTTTTCCGATGCAGTTGGTAAGCCTGTTCCTCGTCCACTGGTGCCACCACAAGTTGCCAGTCCAATTAATTTACTTAATCCAGATCGCTATGAATTTTATACATTCAATGATAACGGAGAATTGATAAAACGTTTGATGACCATGACCGAGATTCAGAGTATCGTAGCTGGTGGTGCTGGCGAGGGAACGATGCTGTTGCATAGCTCACCGTTGGCCGATCAGAAGATGGACTCGAATGTGCAAGACATTGTTGATAACGTGCAGAAGGTTCTTAACACCGAAGTTGAGGCTACGAAAAACAAGACCACAGAGGTACCAAACTTACTGGATACACCCGATGTATCATCGTCATGGAGTCTTATTTTACCAGCAATTTTCGGAAATACTGGTGATGATATCGCCCCTAAGAAGCCGAAACCATTGGAAGTCACACCGGACTCGGTCGTTGTAAACACAACACATAAACCCATAAAGGTCATACGAAAGAAGACTCCACTGATACCTCAAAGTACAACTGAAGAACCAGAAGTGGTTCATATCACAAGTCGCAGACCAATTTTGAACAAGTTTGATGTATCTACACCAAGAAGTCAAGTTTTCGCTGAGGAACAGTCGAAGAACGCTCCGATGGGATATCGACAGAAGACAACGGAAGCACCGGCAGTATCATCCACAACAAGCCGATTTGTAACCAGACGTAAAACCACAGAGAAGCCAATAACAACGACTACAGTTGAGGACTTAACAACGACTCAATTACCAACAACGCCCACAACGACCCAAGCCTCTATCACAACTACAGTTGAACCATCAAGTACCACAACGACAACTACACTGGAACCCAGAACAACAACATACGAAATCAACACAACATTGGTAACTGTCACGACCACATCGGAAATCCCGGCACAAACAAAAGAAGCACCAACCACACAAGCACCAATAACACAAGCACCGAATACACAAGCACCATCAACAGAAACACCAACAACAACAACTCAAGCACTACCAACACAAACACCCACAACACAAGCACACACAACACAAGCACCAACAACTCAACCGTCAACCACACAGGAACTGACATCCACAACACCTGAACAAAGCACCACAACAAAGGCATCAACAACATATGATGCAACCAGATTGCTGTCAACAACACTGGTAACTTCATCATCTACTACCGAAATTCCTGCTGAAACAACGCAAAGCACTACCACCGAGGCCCCAAAAACAGAATCTCCAACCACACAATTACCCACAACCCAAACTCCCTCAAACCAACCTCCCACAACCCAAGCATCCACAACCCAACAACCCACAACTCAAGCACCAACAACCCAAGTACCCACAACACAAGCACCCACAACTCAAGCACCGACAACACATGAACCAACAACCGAATCTACGACAACGGAAGCATCCACAACTGAAATACCAACAAACCAAGCACCCACAATTCAAGCATCAACAACCCAGGCACCCACAACTGAAACACCTCTAACTCAAGCACCGACAACCCAAGAACCAACAACCCAAACAACCACAACAGCAGCTCCGACAACTCAAGCACCAACAACTCAAGCACCCACAACTCAAGCACCGACTACCCAAGTACCAACATCCAAATCCACTACAACGGAAGCATCAACGACGACAGAAGCATCTACAACTGAAGCTACCACAAGAAAGATTTTAACAACACAAATCACAGTAGCGACATCCACTGAATCTGTCCCAGTTGAAAAAGTAAACGATGTAGGTCCAATTTTAGATGCTTTGTCACAAGTAACCACAACATCTGCACCAGATGAAGCAAACAATTTGGTAATCTTTGATTTACCAATTGAGCAAACATTGTTCTCAGTTAATGAAGCACTGAGATCTGAACCACTTAGATATTCGGATGATTTAGTTGCAAGAACAACAACTACTATTGCACCAGTTACACAAAAACAAACAACAATAGCCATTACAACACCAGAACCATCTACTACCACAGCACCAACAACAGAAAAAAGTACAACACTTGAAGCATCCACAACTCAAGCACCAACAACCGAAGTACCTACAACCCAATCTCCAACAACTCAAGCTCCAGCAACACAAGCACCTACAAACCAAGCTCCAACGACCCAAGCTCCAGCAACACAAGCTCCTACAACCCAAGCACCTACAACTCAAGCACCTACATCCCAAGCTCCAGCAACCCAAGCACCCACAACGCAATCAACAACAACAGAAGATACCACAATTCAAGCATCTACAACCCAAAAACCTACAACCGAAGCAGATACACCACAAGTTCATATTACCGAATCGGCAAAAACTGAAGCAGTTACAACCCAATCATCTACAATCGAAACTACTACAACTACAACTACAACTACAACTACAACTACAACTGAAGAACCTACGACCCAAGCACCTACAACCCAAGAACCTTCAACCCAAGCACATGTAACACCTGAATCCACAACTTCTGAAGCACCTACAACTCAAGAATCTTCTACTCAATCCACAACAACAACTCAAAAGACAACGGAAGCATTGCCGATTACATCTACTTCGACTACAGACAATTTTCCAACCACTGCTTCTGAGCCAACAACACATAAAGCACAAATCCTAGAATCTTCAACTGTTTCGGTTCAGACCACTCTATCGACCACTACACAAGCAAATCTAGTCTCTGAAACTCTAAAACCTATTACAGAAGCACTTAAGTCCGAAGCACCCCTTACTGATGAACCAATCACAAAATCCCCTAGTACACTTGCACCAGTAACACAATTTACAAGCACAATTGAAGCCACTCAAAATAAATTGAGAATTGAATCGAATTTAAATATTATTTCTACACAGAGTTCATCATCAGAAAGAATAACAACACCAACGACACATGAAGCTAATTCTAGTACAGCTGCTCCATCAACAACAGCTGCTCGATTGACTACAGAAGCTTCATCAACTACAGAAGCTACAACAACCACAGAAACTGCATCGACTACAGAAGCTGCATCATCAACCACTGAAGCAGTATCGACTACAGAAATTACTCCATCTACAGATGCTTCATCAATCACAGAAGCTGCATCAAAAACTGAATCTGAACCATCCACTGAACTTACATCAGTCGAACTAATACCGGAACTCCACCAGCCTATATCATCGACGTCACCATCTACAGTAACCAGTGAGAATCTTAAATCTGAAGAAACAACGCCCGTATCCGTAAATCTGTCTGCTCTGAAAATTTCTCCAATTCCAATCTATGATGCAGCTGATTCCGTCGACTCATTCGATTCCAACTTTAGCCTTAATCAAATAATCGAAAGCCTAAAAGACGATCCATCTACCGAACATATAGGATTGCTACTGGCCAACGAAGATAACATTAAAACATTCATTGGAACCACTACAACCACCGATCAGGAGGGATTAACCGAAGAGTACACAATTCAAACAACCGAAACTTATCAGAGCCCAATCGTCTCTGAAGACAATCAATCAAACGTCTACAAAAGTGAACCAAATTTTGTTGATGAAGATGAACCACTAATCTTGGACATTCCAACTACAACTGATTTATCCATTGAAGAAACAACGCAATTCGATGATGATCAAGAAATGCCAGCAGCTCTAGCACTTAATTCGGAAGCAATTAACACAAAGTCGGTATACGAAGAAAATAGTTCTATTGTTAAACAGGTAAACAGTTTCATTCAGGCAAATCCCGAGATGCAAACAGAAACGGTGACGGTCAGTGCAAAGAACGAAATGGACGTATCCAAAATTGTTGCCATTGAAAATGTACCAATGTCTGAGTATATTGAGCAAGCTGCTACCGTGGCGTCTGTACTGTCAAATGCCATTCAACCAAACTTTGATGATGTGAAAAAGGAAGAAAATAGTTCAATTCCGACCGAAGAATTTTTGCTAAAGAAAGTTGCTATTCCGACCAAAGCTAGAATTGAAGAAACCATCACGGACAAGTTTGATAGCTTAGAAAAGATGGCTCTGTTGGACGAAAATAAATCAAGTAACATGCTAAACAATAAAGACCAAAGTGTTAAAGTAAACGAGAGTGAGGAAAAACCCACTGATAACATTTCATATGAAACCTCGATTGTCAAAGAAACATCTTCGGTATCGATAGGAACATCAAAACCGAGTGTAAATGAACTAGACACAAAGAAAGTTCAGACAACTGATGACATCAGTACATTGGAAATTAACAACGACAACGACTCAAGCACCGAAATATCCGTAGAGTCAGACGTACACGCAGAAGTTCATTCAATCAAAGTAAAGATGCCAATTGAGACTTCTTCGTCAACACCAACACCAAACGAGGAACTTTTAGACAATCTTGCATTAGGAATTCTTGATACAATCGGTCTAATTGACGAAGACGTTTTGGCACAAAAACTTAAAGTACGCTTAAACGAAGAGACTAACTTTGGATTGGACAGTTCTGTGGCTAGTGACGAGGAATTAGATTTTTCAACAATTAGAGCTGAAATCACTTCCGAACAGGTCACATCAACGGAAAGTGTTAGTACAACTAGCTCAAGCGCTAGTATTGAAATTACAGAAGCAACAATTGGAACTGAACAGAAGCCTGCAGATGATATTGCAAACATTGCTGATTTCTTGGAGTTGTCCACTTCTAATTTAATAGTCGAAGATCTATCTGCTAAAACCACCGACAGAACTGAATTAGCTGAAGAGAAGAATGTAGACACAACTTCGGAATCTTCAACTTTTCTAGAGAATAATCAATCCGATGAAGTTCAACAATCAAGTTCCACTATTGCAAGCATTCTTGTATCAACAGAAGAAACAACAACTGAAGCAATTAAAGCAATTTCATCAAATAAGCCAATTCTGACAAATATTATCCGAAAAGACGATGGACAGGATGACATTCAACAGTCCTTTGAAACACCAGTAACTGTAAACAGTACAAAAGACGAAGATGTGTTTACAACCCTCGGTGAAACTACAACAACCACTACTGAAACTGTTACCGAGACTACACATTCCGAAGAAAGCAGTTCAGTGCAAGTTACCAATGCCCCTATTACATTTGTAGGAATTAAAAAACATCCGACACTCAAGATTGATGATCGTTCCAACTTAAATCTCGACGAATCCAAGCCGTCTGGTCATAAAAGTCCACCATCGTTCAATTCAATAAAGGTAAAGATTCCAGTACAAGTACGAAGGCCAGTGGTATCAGTAAAACTAGAACCTGCGCCAAAGCAAGCTCTCGGCCTTGAAGAGAGTACGGTCAATGCGAATGAAGACATTTTGGAATTTACAAAACTTTGCAATGAGCTAGCATTTGCATTCTGGCGTTCATTAACAAGTGAAGGTATCAGTTCGGCAAGAAGTTTGATAATCTCTCCGTTTGCCTTGACCTCAATGTTGTCGATGGTATTTTTGGGAGCTCGTGGTAGCACGTCCGGAGAAATGAATGAAATGCTGCGTTTGGACGATATGGTAACATTTAATCCTCATTCGGTCTTCCGAAATATCACAGAGTCTGTTGAGAGTTCCAAAGAATCAGGCATTGCGACCAGTGCATTTGTTCGAGAACTGTTTAGCGACCGTTCCAAGGGTAAAATCTTGTCGTTCTACAAGGATAAGGCACAGCAGTTCTACTCCGGACACGTCGAAGAAGTGAACTACAATATTATCAATGATATTATTCGTCGACGAACAAATTTACTTGTCAAACGTCACACATGGGGAAAGATCACTGAATATCTAAAAACGAACAATGTGTGGCTGAATCCTCCACTGGCTGGACTTACGGCGAATATATTCCAAACCGATTGCTCCAAGGCAACAGTCAACGAGCGTGACGGAGAAATGTTCTTCCAGGTTCTACCAGCCATTCGTCAACGAAGATTGATTCCTGTTCCAGCTGCTGTATGGAAGTCTGGTTTTACAGCTGGTTACGATCCAGAACTTGACGCCACAGCGGTTGCGTTTGGCAGTAGCAAGAACGTAGTAAGCACTATATTCCTAATGCCCGGACAGCAGGGTCACTCAGCGCCTGGAGATAATTTGGAACGCTTGGAATCTGTTCTAATGGTAAACGCCGTTACGAAAAATGCTTGGCGACGACTTTTAACAACTCTTATGGAAAGACCTGGCCTCGAAGTGCAAATTCCTCGATTCTCTCATCGTTCGTTCATAAATGCCACAAACGGTCTCCAAAAAATGGGACTAAACGATATGTTCGACTTCGACAAGGCTGACTTGCGCGGTTTGACCGGATCAACGACCAAAGATCTATACATTTCCGATATGATTCAGGTAAACACTTTCAGCACCTGCGGCGAAGATAAAATAACAGATCAGCACCATGTTGAAATGTATCCTGCACCACCACTACAAAAACGAAACATCAACTACGATGAGATTAATTTTGCGGAAGAACCGAAGGCATTCGAAAATGAGGAGCGATCTTTCTACGATCCACTGTTCGATCCGAAGTACTTAGAATTACCACTGCCATTGCGACCACGTCAGGCACGTATTCCAGAGGCACCGAGACTGCGTTTTGACAAGCCTTTCCTATACTTTGTGCGACACAATCCGACCGGTATGATCTTGTACATGGGACGCTTCAATCCACGACTTCTTCCATAGACGTGCGCAGAATAAAAGCATAGTTATTTATTTTCGTTTAGTTATTGTTTCGTTTTATTCAGCCAGTATAAAAAAGAGAACTAGCATTTAAACTTCGATATTTTCCTTCCTTAATCTGGTGTCGCCTGTGATTCCAGATTGATGAGGGAAAAGCATAATATTATATAAACATTTAAAATATATATATGTATTAAATTAAATATTAAGATGCGTATAATTGTGAATTTGATATAATTTCACATAAATAGTAAAATATGTAAGTTTAGCTATTAAGTAAATTAATGTGTAACTCAAAATTTTATACGAAAAATAAATGATTTATAAAAAATATATTTGCTATTTTTATTTAATCATGCAGATTATGACGACACGTTTTAGCGCATATCATCGATCAATGACCGAGAGAATGCAATCTGATTATTTCAAAACATTTCGGTTTATACTAATTTAAATAATTAGCTGTTTTGGTTTTAATATTATGCGATGAGGTTTTGCGGTTTGTTTTTTTAGTAGGTTGAAGGTATTTTCTATTTGCATTATTTATAAATATCATAAACATCGTATTTACTCCGTTTACTAAGCCAAGGTCGTTTATGCATATTTTTTTTGTTTACACATTTTAATCGATTAAAATGTCAAATGTTGCATCTTCAAATTGAATAATTATATATATATTCAATGATGTCAGGAATAGTGTGTTAGGTGAGTTCATAGATTGAGGAAAATTATGAATTATAAACGAGAGAGAAATAAATGTTATTGATATATTCTTATACCTATAGTATAGATTTTTATGATCCCAGCGATACAGATTTAGATAAATAAGGTTTATTAAATTTAAAAAACAAAATATTTTGTGACCGATCCATTTTTTTTATGATTAAGAACATTCAGATGATAATCGGCTAAAAGTAGACCCGAATTGATTAGGGCAATATGATGGCGCATCTCATCGATGGGCTGTTGATTTCGACCGGGGTGTACATTCAGTAGTATTAAGAGGTATTTTTGTATGTATATAATAACTATATTATATATGTTTATAATTTAAAGCTGTATGTTAGCATGTCGCATTTAATAATAATTTTAATAGATAATTTAGTTAAATAATAAGTTATTTTTTTATTATTATTTTTTATTTGCGTGAATAGAAAAAATGCCTTATAGTCGACTCGACGACTAGAGTCTGTTCAAAAGTTCCTAATACACTGTATCCTTATTCTGTCGTTTTAAAATGTAGATATATAAACCTGAACAGATGTAATGTATGTCGTGTTATTAGCGAAGTCAAAAAAATTACTATATTATAATTTCAATTAAAATAAAATAAAATAAATATATATTTTTACAGTAAATAATAAAATAAAAATTGTAATTTCGAAAACACACACCTGAGTAATGTACTTACTATGTACATAATAATGTTGAAATCTGTATGTCGGGTCAGTCTGTTCATTTTGAAAAAATATATTTTTGTGTAGTAGTAGACTTTTGCAACTTCAAGCTGGGTTATTCTGTCGAAAAAATTAAAATGATGAAGAAATTAAAGTTAATTTGTTATATGGATGTTTTTAAGTAGGTTAAAACAATTGGTTTTTTGACTCTGCTATTCAAACAGACAAAACTGTCATGCTACCCTGACGAAATAAATAAATAATAAATAAGTAAAAGCCCAATTGCCAAAAGTTCACCCTATCTAGACGGGATCGGTCATTTTCTTGTTTCGGTATAAATATATTTTGTTCACAGTCTTGTCACAAGTGTTGTTTAAACAAGATTAATTTTTAGTACAAATATGAATTTTATATAAAGCCCGTGGCTCACTAGTCACTTCGAACGCCAACAGTCACCACCCACGGGCCACATTTTATAAATGCGCTATTCGCAGAAAAAAGTGAGTCACTTTTACTCTGTCACTAAGAACTGTCAATGGTGTCTTCAATAAACGTGTAAGTGAATTTCTGCAAACAATAATACTTATCTAAATCTATTATTATTATATATTAATTCATTTAGTAATGTTTTTATGAAGTGTCTGTAGCTTTATTGCAATCTTCATCTGCCGAATCGTGTTCCCCTTTTCACATACGCACAGATTCATGTGAGTATTGTTTCTATTTGTGTTTATATTAAAAATGTATTATTTCAGTTTTTATAAATTTTTTAGTTTTCTTTTTGATTTCTAGAGAGTTGCCAAATCTTATAACAGTGTGCTTTGTTTTGCAACAACAACATAGACGCTTTGTAAAACACAGTTTCAAGTAGATTTGTATGGAGTAACGTTCTAAGTAAGAACGGACGCACGCAAGTCACGGACACATTGTGTTCTAGTTTCAAGTAAGTTCTGTTTATATTTGTGTTTGTGTTTGTATTTATAATTAATTATTTCAGGTTTTATCATTTCTAGGTTGCTTTTGCTAGAGAAGTGACTCACTCAGATTAGGCCCGTTGATATGGGGGTGTAATTTCAACGAGCGTAGGCTAGGTTCTCTCGTAAAACAATATTATGATAAGCCATAGCCGAGTGGGTTAACGTGTTAGCTGGATCGTGGGAGGTCACCGGTTTGATCCCGGCCCGTCAGTGTTTTTTCGAATGAAGCTATGAATAGCCTATTTCTAAAATTTGGTATTGTTTTGGAATAATGGAACATTAATGTCATTAATAAACATATACATACGCACCATAGAACAATAAGTAGCAAGATAGATCTCGGTGCATAGAGATTTCACAAAAATATGCGCATTTACCCTGCAAAGTTGTTAGAGTCGCGTCAGGGCAAATTAAGACTTTATTTATATATATTCTTTTTTAGTTTTTTTTTATTATTTTATAATTGAGTATTGAAAAGATAGATTTTGAAAGCAAGATTATGAAAAGCAGGCAAAAGAACCCAACCCTAACACGTAATCACCGAAAAAAAAAACTACGGCGACTTCTTCCACTGAAATTTCCAAGATGGCAGCAACGAGACAGCCATCCTGCTCCAAAAGTACCACATTATAAGCGTCAGAGTTCTACAAAAACAAGTAGTCTCATCATGCCAGAAATGTAAAAACTATAGAGCGGTACCAAGAAAACCCAAGATGGCAGAACTACCTACTTGCGGCTATACGTACATATGCGTTCATTCAGTCATGTTGGCATTGACTACTTAGCCCCATGCCGGTAACAGTTAGCCGGCGAACGGAAAAACGGTGGGGAGGCTGTGTTAAATTTTTGTCAAGTTAATTTCTATCGAGAAAAGGAGTGTTTTTTTGTATGGAAAATATTTCAAGGTCAAAAATATGAATTCTTCTTGTCTTCTTCTTCTTGACACCAAATTATTTCGTGATAAGAATGCACTTCAGAGGTGTGCATTTTTGTCACTGAATGCCTTTACAACAACAATAACATGAAATACTCGAATTGTGTTTAGTTTTAAAACCATTGGTTATTTTAATTTAGTGACAATTATGTACTCCTTGGTAGTGATTTTATCTCACCAAATAATTTCAATCAAACCAATTTCTCTTGAGATCATCAAGCGGAGCCAAAAAACTGATCTAAGTAATCTTGAGTTGAAAACGGCATTCGGCAAATGGTCATGTACCTTTCTATTGATGTGTTCGTATTTTAAAGACCTTCTGGTGCATTTCTAAATTTATTTTTCTTATTATTATATTTATAATAATATAATTATTCATTTTTAATAATTATTAGATTTCATATAGAGCTGTATGCTCTAATTCCTATCTTCAAATCATTCATTGGGGTCAACCACAACAAACTTCAAACTGCGTAAGATTTTCTCTTACATAAGAGCTGTTATGATGCGTATACGTCTCTTAAAATGTACACGAATCATAGCAGTCCTTACGTAAGAGTATCTCTTACACAGTTTGACGATTCTTGTGGTAGACCCCATTGTTGATGCACTCCGAATAACGTTTGTGGCCCGAGTAAAATAAAAAAATAAAAAAAATAGGTAGAATTGGAATGTCAGCTCCATATTTTGACAGTAATATATGTGTATATATA
>JANSTU010052306.1:0-20352 GCA_027564075.1 Bolitophila hybrida
CGGGGATGTGTTGTGAGTGTTAGAGCACAGTAGCTCCAATAGGAGTAGCACAGCACAAACAGCACATTAGCATGACCCAACCACTCGTGTGAACCCGTAATGGTCAATGAATCCGGTGTGCGGCGTCGCACACTGGCCCTCTGTCCCACAAGGGATTACAGGATCCAATGAGATGAAAAGTGAAAACATTTAATTGTCGGCAAATTTCATACCATAGCCATAGCCTGTGCGATCCCAGCCGGCAGACCAAAGTGTTTTTCGAATGTAGCACTTCATATCGTAGGTTCCTCTTGCTATTAATAGCCTATTTCTTGTCATCAATTAACATATGCACACGCAGACGAACAAAATGTGTATGATGGCGTTGATGATTCACGATTCAGAATATAAATAGCAAGATGATCTATGCACATTTGCCTTGCAAAGTTGTTAGAGTTGCGTCAATAGGAGTAGCACAGCACATTAGCATGACCTGACAGTCGTACGGGTACAGATCGAGTTTGAAACAAACAAAATATATAATTCGAGTACACTCACGATATGCACAAAGTGTGCAATGTGCATGTTTTTCACAAACCTCCGTCGTCTACCTTTTTACCCCATAACAATAATAATATATCAATACACGATATTTTTTTTAGTTTTAAGTTAGTTATGTTAGTTATTTAAGAAAAAATATATTTTTATATAACGTCTTTTGATCCAAATAAAACACATATATATATATATATATATATTGAAACGACAGCATTTATTCAATGTTTAATCTAAATAATTGGTTTGTGATAACTAAAATATAAAAAAAAATTTATTAAAAAAAAATAACCAAAATTTTTACACAAAAAAGATAAAATTACACCCAGCGTGTTTACTGGGATTTATCGAAAACTGCATTAACATATAGCAACTGAACAATTAAGACCAGCTTCACGATAAAGAACATATGGAAAGTCTCACTTCTCTTTTTTACGAAACTTGAAACGTACGTATTTCATTTTTTTTATTTCGTATTCACTTTTCACTATTCGTCAGTTCGTCATATCGTCTATCGTCACAGAAAAAATATAAAACTAAATTCTTAGACATCTACAGCAGCAGCAGCATTGAACAAATGCGAATATACTAATATCTGATTTTTCATAAAACAAATAAATCTAATTAAACAGCATTATGGCTACTGACACAAATGGCAAGAAATTGTCCGATCTGCGAGTGTGTGATCTTAAAAGTGAATTAGAGAAACGTTCGCTCGACACGCACGGCGTTAAAGCAGATTTAACAAAACGTTTGCAGCAGGTAAATGTTGGTTATAATTATAATATTGATTTTAATTTTGACTCCATTTTGAATTTTTACTATATATGTATTGTTAATTCAATTCATATATATTTAATTCTGATTTTGTTTAAACATTGATATTTTGATTTAATATTTTTTAGGCACTTAAGGACGACGGCATTGATGTGGATACCTATGTTTTTGAGTTGGTTGAGAGCAAAAAGGCTACGCCTGCTAAACGTCTCAGCGTTGGACAACGTTCGGTAAAAGTTGAACAGGCAGAGCCCGAGGAAGAAGAATCTGAACTTACAACAGTTGTCGAAGAGGCAGAAGAAGAACTTGATGTCAAAGATGAGGATCTGAACTTCAAGGATGAGGAAAACGATGACGCTGCTGAGGAAGTGGACGAAGAGGATGCAGATGCCGAAGACGTAATTGACGAGGAAATTGGCGACGATGAAATTATCGATGAAGTCGGTGAAGTTGATAATGAAGAAGAGGAGGCAGAAGAAGAGAGCGCTGTTGAGGCACCCGTTGAGGCACCAATTACCGAAACAGTTAAGGTTGCCGATGTGGTTGATGCAAATAATGCTGACAACGAGGATTCACTTAATCTTACAATAGGCGAGGATGAAGAGAAAATATTCCAAGATGAGGTAAGTACGATTTTATTGGTTAATGAACGTGTGTGTTTTAAATTTGTATGTGTGTGTTTTAGGAAACCGATGAAAAGACTAAGGACAAAGTTGGTAAGTTACGATATCCGCATGAAAGTTTTTTTAAGTAATTTGTTAACACATTTTTTTGTGTGTATATAAAACAATTTAAGATTAGATGTAAATACTAGAAAATAAGACGCGAGTCCACATTGTTTGGAATTAATGCCCCGAAATCGTGTCGTTTTAAAGCACATAGTGTGGGTGAGTGCTGCTTTGGACTGCTGGAAAAATACGCAATATATGTGTATAGCAGTATTGAGAAGATACCTGACTCGATAGATGACCTTCAATGACTGGAACAATAACCAAAGTTGTGTTGAACGCGATATCCAACTAATATATGAATGAAATTCGAAACATTTGAGAGCAAGACAGCAACTGAACAACATTTTTCCTTCCCTCCAACAAACACACATATAGAACTGAACGAGAATGTTTTCCTAGCATTACTGCTTTTGTTCTCTTGCTGCATATTTAATGACGTGTGTGTTGCTTTAAAAACGGCATGATTTCACTGGTTCGTTTATAATTTAAGATTTTCTAAACAGATTTTAGTGTATTATTTTGTGGCAGTCCATTCAGCAAGCGTGCGTTCCTGCGTTCTCTTCATACATTGTTTTTCAAACCCAGCCTTTGGAATTCTGCACATAATTTATTTTTGAGATCACCCGGTATTTTTCAGCTGATTATATCGATGCAAACTGAAACTTTTTAACTCTAAGGTTTCCTTAAATTGTTCCTGCCCGTAATTGCTCACCACACTTCAATGTCATCTGCCGCCACACAGTCTAGTCATCTAACCACAAACTGGTCGACAGTTTATTTTTCTGTCCCATATTTTACACTTAGGTTTACGGCAAACCTTGGATCGATTATCACCAGCCCGACAACAAAGCGATCATGCGACCTATGCAACTTTATCCGCAACAACAACAAAAAACCAATCTGATCAATTATATATATATATATCAATTTAATTAGATTCGCACGTCGAAAAATCGGATAAGAAAGAGAATAAGTCGAGTGAGGCGTCCGCAACGGCAGAGCGGAAAACTGGTAGTGCAACCGGAAATGGTGTGGAAAACGGGACCGACCTGAACAGCAGCAGCGATGATGCCGGCGCCAAGAAGGAAGACAACAAGAAAGATGATAGGTTGGTGTCTCTCACAAAAATAAACACTCGAGCTTCTGAACTAAACCGTCAAAAAAAAAACAGTAAAAAGAATATTACATATTTACTATCTTTAACCACGCAGAACGAAGATGTGTGATATAGATGATATAGTTCAGTGCGATACGCATACACACAAACACAACGTTATTTATTTAATTTGTAATTTGTGTGCGAGTGTTTTTTAATGTCCGATCGACTTTTCATGGAATTTTCTAAAACTTTTACAGCGAACAGAAGCAGTCTACAACAAAATCATCTACTAAAGATGAAAAAGGTAATTATTTCCGACACAAACACAAATCCATCCATACATAGTGAAACTACAATTTGTCTTTATTGTTTCTTTCATGTTTTTTTTTTATAAATGAAAACTACGTTTTCAATTAGTATTAAATTGTGCTACCGAGCGTGCGCGATCTCGTTTTATTTGATAAATTGACAACAGTTCTTTTTTGGTTTTTGTTTAAAATAATAGAATAATAATAAGTACGAATCCACTCTTCCTTCTCTTCCGCAATGCAAAAAAAAAAAAAAACAAAACAATTATTTAATTTGGTTAATTTACTAAATGAAAATCCCATTCATGCGGATGTTGCAGACACAACGTCGAAGTCTTCCTCAACAGTTGCCTCAAAAACAAAGGTACAGTCATCCTCGTCGGCCAGTCGCAATCTTTGGGTATCCGGACTATCGTCCATTACGCGAGCAACTGACTTGAAAATTATCTTCTCTAAATATGGCAAAGTTATTGGTGCCAAGGTGGTGACAAACACACGTACACCGGGTACCCGATGCTATGGCTATGTGACAATGGGTTCGTCGAGCGATGCATCCAAATGTATTGGTCATTTGCATCGTACCGAACTGCATGGTCGCATCATTTCTGTGGAACGTACAAAGTCTGACATTGGTAATGTAAAACAGACGCCCAAGGGTGATTCGAAGGTGGCAGACGAAGAAAGTGGAACAACAGCATCGAACGACAAAGAGTCCAAGTCAAAGTCAACGAAGAAAGAGGATAAGGACGACACAGATAAGTCAGGCAAAGATAAGGACACCGAGGCAACCGACGAGGACGGAAAGAGTAAGGGAGGACGTGATGGTGACCGTAAGCCACGTGAAGCACAACGTCAGCGAATTACAGCCCGTATTTCAAAGGAGCGCAACGATGCCAAGACATCGAACACAAGGCGTCCACCGCCACGTCGACCAGTCGGTGGTGGTGGTACCGATCGCAATTCTGATGTACTTTCGCTGCAGAAGATCCGTGAGGAGCGCGAAAAACAGGTTCTGTCATTCCAGCACATTCGAGAGGAACGTGAACGTCAACGTTTGCGTGAACGTGAACGTAAGGTTCGCGAAGAAGAACGTCGTCGTGCCGAGGCTCGTCGAAGACAACGCGAAGAGGAAGAGCGTCTGGTGCGAGAACGTGATCGTCTCAAAAAGGAACGTCTACGCCTGGAGCGCGAGAAAGCTGATTTATTACGACTGGAACGTGAACGCCAGAAACTGGAACGCGAAAAAATCGAATTGGAACGTTTGGAACT
Organism: Bolitophila hybrida; assembly: GCA_027564075.1. NCBI lineage: Eukaryota > Metazoa > Arthropoda > Insecta > Diptera > Mycetophilidae > Bolitophila > Bolitophila hybrida. The sequence continues at coordinate 4,719 of JANSTU010052306.1, forward strand.
GAAGCGACAACAAATAAAGTACGCTAACGATAATAAGATAATAATTATATTGATTTTTTTAAATAATAACTAGCGCCCAGCATGGTAGCTCATATAACCTATATTATGTTGATGCTGTCTCGCTGGAGCGTTCGCTTTTCCGTAGCTAAGTATTTCTGATATGTTGTATATTTTTGTTGTTCCAAAAAAATGATATGCGAAAAACTTTTCGTGTATTTTAATATCGGTAGTTTCACACAATCATTGATAATTTCTAAAAATGCGATTTATAGAATTGAAGAGGCCAAACGTGCCATTAAACGGCCTGCAGATCATGATCGAGATCGTTATACGGAAGTTGACAGAAAAAGACCAGCAGCAGATCGGCGTTTCGAGCCACCACCACCACCACGTTTCGATACCAGTGTGAACAGGTTAGTTCTTTAAAATGTATACAACAAAATAAATTCTAAATTAATGAAATTTTCAGTCGTTCAACACCCTACGATAGGCCAATTGAAAAGAAACGCATTGATGACTACAGCACTTCGAAGCGTGACGATTACAAACGAGACTCTTTCAAGCGACCAACCACCGATTATACGGCGAAGCGTGATATTGATCCACCCAGGCACACGAACAGCAGCAATTCATACGATAACAGTCGTAGTGCTCCTGTACATCGTAATGACACGATCAATTCATCATCATCGTCTGGAAAAGATCGATATGGTATTGCAGCTTCCTCGGACGGTCGGGCTGTAAACAGTTTTACAGCGAGTCGTGGCGGCGGTGGAGGTGGCAGCGGCGGTGGCGGCGGACGTGATGATTCACGAGATTCAAGGTATGTCGGTCAAACAACAACATCATGGTCTCAAAAGGCACCACCAGCTAACCGTTCTTCGGACCCCAGGGCTATTAATAATGTCAGTAAATCACGGTATATGGACGGAGGCAGTGCGTCAGCAAGTGACGGACGATATGCACCCGATCGCAATTCATCGACGACCTGGCCAAATGCAGGTCCACCAGCGGTGAAAACCTTCAATCATATGCAGTCGGTGGCCGGTAACGATCCATGGGGACAGAAACAGTCGGACTCGAGCTGGCGCTCAATGGAACAGGGACAAGATCGATACGATCGTACGTACAACGAGCGCAAATCACAGACGGGTCCGTCACAGTATATCGATCCATCACGTCAGAATTCCTTTGTCGGTGGACGGCCACAGGATCGCTATAATAATCCAATTTCTTCTCGTTTTGATAATGGCAGTCGATTTTAAATTATTATATTTCTATTCTATCTATTTTTGTAGAATATTAGCATTATAATATCAATTCTAATTTTTATTTTCAATTTCGAAGGAATTTTTCAATTTTGATAACACAAAAGTACAGTTGAGTCTGTATAAATCATTTTAAAAATATAATGTTTACAATTAACATAAGGTTGTCTATTATAAGTTTATATTTAATCATAATATTAAACCAAAAAATTGGAATTTTGTAAAAATAAATAGACAACCGTTTTTCTATCTGTTCAAATAGAAACATTGTGTTTTATGTACGTAATTAATTTTTAATTAATGTAATTTTTTTGTAATTTGATTCCAAGTACATTTATGAGAAATAAATTGTTCTGTCTTTTTATTTTAAATGATCATGGCCTGTGTACGGGTTATGCTGAGAAGTGAGTACAAACTATTTGGGGTATAATTTGTAACTGCTTTATTTCTTTAAAAACCATTCTTATATACGAGCGTAGTCGTATCTAATCTAATTCTAGTAAAGAAAATAATATGTTTTTGAAAAGATAAGTATTATTATTTTTCATACCATATAACCTGTGACGCAAATCTGTCTCTACGCTCATTCATGCGCGTTTTTATCTTAACATATGATTTGTTATCTTTTATGTTCTTCTTATATGCGAATTCTAATGTGTATTCAATAAAAAAAATTCTTAACATCTAATATGTAATATGTTATAATTAGTTCAATAATGTTTAATTATACAAACGTATATTATTGTTTTTTTTTTTATTCAAAACGAAATCTAGACCCTCAATCCAAGGTAGGTTTGAAAGACCTAATAATAATAATTAAATAAGTTTTTTTTGCATTTTTTACAATTTACAATATGTCAGGAGTATTGTTTAAATATTTCAAGTAGATCGGAGCAAAACAACGACGACGTTTCAAAGCGGCCGCGGCTCTTATTCTCGATCTTTTTCGCTCGGTATGTTTTGTGTCGTAATAATTGATAAATACAACGTAAGCTTAAAGAAACAAATTTATTGGACATCCTGAATGGCGCTACTATTATGTCTATCCTCTTTATTCCCATTGCACTGAGAAAATAGTGAATAGTTAAATCAATTAATGATACTATTTGTTTTCGTCGTAGGGCTAGCCAATTACCTTGGAATTCCATTTAATTTATGGCAAATGTAGACCAAATGGTGAACACACTTGAGGAGTTGACAATGTCTCCATTAGATAGCCATGCATGCAAGGTTGTCTTTAGGGACAATACGCAGCTTTGCAAGAAAGCAATTATAGAATGTGATTTCTAAACAATCCTGGAGTCATAATCGCGAGTGATCTTTACTTTGTTAACTTTAAATTGCTTCGCAATAGAGTTACTCTAATAATAATACGCAGAGAAAATCTATATCATATAAACATATATCATCATACAATTTTAGTTACCCTTCCTGTACTGCTGAATTTTCCTTTTATCTAATCACGCTATCCACTTCTAAATCAATTGGACTTGACAATATCCCTATTACTTTTCCAAAAATGTTGCTTCCAATCATTGCTCCATTTATTATCTATATTATATTATCAATTAATCCATAACTTCTGGTTTTCTTAAATTTTCAAGAATTGTTCCCATTCACAAAAACACTCGTCCCCAAGATCCTACATAGATCCTTCCAAACAGTATACGTACGTACGTTTTGAGAAAATACTTAAATATCAAATTGATGATTTTTTGACAAACAAACTCGTTATTATCAAGTTAACTCTAATCAAGCTGTGATTTTCACACGACTACGGTTACTTCCGAACTCTTGTCTTCATCTTATTAATGAAGTTCTTAGTTAAACTAAACTTATTTTTTTTAGATTTTCTCGAAGTCAAATATTTTGCATTCCTGTGCATACTATTCATTTGTTACACAACTTTTATTTTAAATATTGTCTGCAACATTTAAAAAAAGAAGATATTTCTGCAGCGAGAATTATCTCGCTATCATGTATCATGCAGTTCAGAAATCTGTCTTATTAAAATACAACTTATCTTATTCTCTTTTTATTTTTAAAGTGTGACTATTTTATATTGAAATGTAATGGTAATAATGTCTTTCGTTTAGTAAATTTTGAATAATAAATTGATGTTACAGTTCGCACTCTTCAGTACGCAACTACGCATCGACTACGTAGTGCGAATGCTACATTAATGTTCATCAGTTGGCAGCACTATCGTTCGCTGAACTGAATTTGCGCAACGCCGTTCGCGTATACGTCAACGTCAAAAATCTAAACTTCGCACACATAAGATAATCGAGGAGAGTACACGAAAACGGAATAGTCGAAAAGTCAAATAGTAAAATGGCGTCAACGATGTTGGGTGTGTAAAGTGTCGCGCTGTGAGAAAAAAGTGAATAAAAGAGCTGAAATCGGTCAAATACGGTGCTCAAGTGTATTGCCGCGTGTGCCCCATCATTTAAACGTGTCATTTCACTGTGGATTATTCCAGACACCGTGTGGTAAGTGTCCCGTTACTAAAGTTACACGGATCAATGACGAGATAATAGATTTTCGCGAAAAAGAGTTTTTTTAGGGATGGTTCGCTCGATGCACAACATTTTATCAGTACTAAAATGTCATGTGTTTTTTCACTGTGTGCTGGAATTTCGTAATCCATTCCGGGATTCTCAAGTATACAGGAATTCCGGTGCAAAATCATGGAAATGTGCAATGTGGGCGACACCGCATTGTGCATATAGATCGCCCAACCACACGCAATGTTTTTAAGTTAATCAACCCAGACGAAAGGTCGTCGTCACACATATTCGTAGGGGGTGGTGCCGAGATGTACGCAGTCGATTTCTCTCTCTTGTGGTGCCCACCCTTTCGCCGTGGCTTTTATAATATTCCGGTTATGTACCAGAAACCAGAGTGGAGTTTATACCAGAAAGTAGGTCGTCGCGAGTTTGTTTATTTTGTACACAATGCGTGAGATTACGGTGTATGTGTTTTTTTGTGTTGCTGTGTCCCGTTCTCTTTTATATCTAAAGTACATTTGTAAGGAATACAAAAAAAAAAAACGCGTGTCGTGTGTTTGTGAGTAATTGCGAGATGCGTGAATTGTACGTACATATATTGTGAGACTTCGATTTTATACTGTATCAGTAAATCTATTGGATATAAAAAGAAATTGTTACATTTAAAACATCATGACAGCATAACACTATGTTCGTTTGGCATTATAAATAAACGCAATTCAATTGTCGTTTTGGTGGACGCAATCAAATTAGATTCAAGTTCACAGTTGTATGGCTTTATTGAAGCTGTCGCATATTTTAAGTTTAAGTTCATAGCAAAGAATGTTGTGATACTTAGCATAAAATTAGCATACATTACTTCTTGGATTAATGTAAATTAGTTCAATATGCATTTTCCTGTTAAAGTCACATTAAATAATCTCAATATAATATTATCAAAAGTCGTCACTATTTAATGATATCAGAAAATTTAATTTAATTTCAATGTTAACAGTTCTGTATTTTATTTTTAGATTTTAAAAGGGTTGTATTTACATTATATGGGAGAGCAAGAGCTATAAAACCCGAATTACACGTCGCTGCGTCTTGTTTATTTACATTAGAATCCATTAATCTACGAAGCATTTGCCGCCTAACCAGTATTTTCTGAGTGCTTCTCTGATGTTTGTACGCGTTTTGTTTGTGTGATATGCGTTATGTTTACGCAACCAGAGAAACTTAATAAAATATGCAGTCTTTTTTTACACACACTGTTTTTTTTTTTTAAAGAGAATCTGTTCTGCTGCTGGTTTTATGTGTGTTTCCATTCATATATTGTTTTATATGTATGTATACCATCACTATCCATTTATTTAAAGTTGTCTGAACCACCCCCTTTTTAATACCATATAGTACTATTTGCGCATCGGTTTTCTAGCCACTCGTTGGGTCATTTGGGTGTAATTACATAAATCTGAAAATTCGCAGTCATAAATTAATTCCCCTTGGACTGTGTTCTTGTGTGTTTAAACTCTCTTAAATCACTCTTGGAAATAATTCATGGGAAAGGAAATGCACGCCATTTCTAAACTATATATTTAGAGCATTTTGCGTCGCATTTGGGAGCATTGACACGTCCTTATGCAGAAAGCATTTAAGTATGTATCGTTTTATTTATCTTTTTATTTTAGGTATATTTTTGCACCTTTTGGGGCGAAGCCATAGGCATTTTTTACAACCAAAAAGGTGAAGGGGGGTCTTTTTTTAAGGGGCTCTAAAGTTTATGAAACTTCTTAATTTGAAGGAAAAAATATTAAAAATAATATGTATAGAATATAGTTTTTTTTAAAAAAAAATAACTGCATCATTATTTTTTTTATCGATTAATTTTATATTATCTCTTAAATTAAGCTTATATATCGTTATATATTTTGTTTCTTAGAATTACTAAAATATATAGTTAGGACAGCTGGCCACCGACCGAATTAAACATGTATAAATACATGTGGCATAAACGCATATGTTTTAAGGACCCGCCAACTGGGGCTCACATCAACTGTGTCGAGGTTTCGTGGGCCCATATGAAGCGAATGATGCCAAGTTCTGACCGAAAAAAACTTTAAATTTAAATTTATGTTTGTGAGGAAGTACTGTACACATAATTTGGACCCGGAATTTTGCCGAATTGCAGAATACAATCCAATTGCTTCGTACAGTGAAATTGTTAATACGGATGATGACGATGATGTCTATGACCAGTATTAACAATTGTAATGTATAAATGTCTCGTAATTACGAAAAATTAATAAAGCTAGTCCAAGTTTGTACAGCGATTCTTCAATTACATATGGTCCTTAAAACAAATGAAGTTGTTCAGAGATAGATCTTAAACTCTATCTTCCCAAACAATTTTAAACCTTCTAGCAAAAACAGTTATAAATGCTAGCTACACACCGTAATTGCAAAGAACAGTCTTTTTATAATTTTTAACAGTCATACATTTTCACTTATATATTATATTACACATAATAGTCCCATGTTTCGGAATCAAATTCCAATAATTTATTTAAGAAGAAAAGACCAAAATACAAAAAAAATAATTAATGATGCAGTTATTTAAAAAAATAAGTTTCATACAAACTTTAAAGCCCCTTAAAGTGTAATATGCGAAATAGACGAAACCATATTAACCCGTTTTGAAGAAAGAACTTCCGCGATGTCTTCCAACACTAAAACTTAAGCTTAAAAAGCACCAAAGAGATTGTCCTTATTTTATGTCTTCCCCAAAAGTTATTTTTTCTTTACCCAGGCATTAAATTTTCACACTTACACACCAACACTACTTCGATTACTAAAAGTTGTACAGCTAACGTAGCTAAACCCTGATAAAATTCCTCCATATGTATATTAACTTACTTTATAAATAAAAGCCTATTAAAAAAATCTATTATCTGGGTAACTTTTGGTTCACGGAATTTTAATGTTTTATAGACTACAATAGCTAATCTTAACTTGTAGTATGTAAAAATAACAAAACCTAAGACCTTGAGCGATATATAATCGAATCTCTTGTTGCAGAAGATAAAACCCACACATGCATTAGAGCACAGCTCAATTTTTTTTCTGCAAATAACACTGAGAATAAGGGATAACACTAGCAACCGCCTAAGGCAAAGAGGCATGTATGAACTGACCGAATATAATCTCTTTAGTATAAGGTATACACGAGATGTGGCGTAGAAATGCGAAGTACGCTTGTGACATAATTAATGTATGAGGTAAAAAGGAGCGGTCCGAGGACAGGACCATGTGGAACTCCAGTAAATGTGGGCTTTCCAGAAGAGCTACTACAGAGTCTTTGTTAGAATCTATAATGTTCTTATGCTCTCAGTAATCTCAACAATAGACGGATTGACAAGGGTGCAGAGTTTTGCTTTAATTTATATGTTACCATAGCAATAGCCGAGTGGGTTATCGCGTTAGCTGGCGTATGGGAGGTCGCCGGTTCAATTATTTCAAACGCTTTCGATAAGCAAGGAAGCAGACTGATAGGTCGATAATCACTAATACAAATAGTCGTTTTGATATTTGGGATTGGACAGACTATTGAGGATTTCCATACCTTAGGAAGGACAGACGTTACAATAATAGTATTAAAAATGTGGGCAATGTGTTGAATGATGTTTTGCAAAACTATTATTAATGAACTTAAACATAATGCCGCCATTTCCTGTTGCATTATATTTCATACTATTTACGGCAATATAAAATTCCTCCTCGTTTCCTTATTTCACAAATGTAGTACTTATGGAAACATGCTAAAGTCGTCGCGATCCCTAAAGTTAAAAAAACAAATACACCACAGTACAAGCTGCGGCCATAAAACTTTTGAATGTAATAGGAAAATTATTTGAAATATAAAGGATATTTAAAATATATAAAGGATCACATAATAACTCCCCAACAGCTTGGTTTTTGCTCACAACACTCAACAAGTCAACATGATATCAAAGCATGCAAACGACCGGGGTCATATTCATCGAATGGACATTGCTAACTCGAGAAATTGAATCTGCATATTCCGAAAATTTAGTTGGAAGTGTGGACCATTACTGGAATCAATTAGATGATATTAAATATTATTATATAGTCCGTACATCCAATCATACATTTTTACTTGCTCACGGTCAAGCCTATGTGGAACGAGGATTTAGACACCCTAAACAATTTTTTTACTATAATACTGCCATATTTTTGTAAATCGCATCTGCCCAGACAGTAACATAATTTAACATGTTTAAAATACGTATAACTCAATAATTTGCCTCAATGTTAACCACAACAATTACTGATAAAACTTATAAACTTCTGTAATAAAATATAACAGTTTGCCTGTAACAAATATATTTTATTATATAAATAGCATTGTCTTTTCTTTAAAATATTTTAACGAACGAGATTTTTTGAATGATTTTCCTAACATACAACCCTGACTTATAAATTAGAGAGAGATACTGAAAAAAAAACCCTGGATAAGGACAGGTTATTTTAAATGACGCGTTAGAAATGCAATAATCGGAATCATGAACACTTCGGTCTGCCGGACCGGGATCGAACCGGCGACTTCCTATAAGCAGCTAACTCGGCTATGGTTAACTTACTTCCCCTAAATAGTCATCATTTATTAAACAATCTTAATGATAAAAACAATTAAATATATTAATACTCTCAAATTACGAAACACTGATCATATCATCGACGTCTCTCGTTATACCACAACAATTTGAAATCGTGTCGATTTACAATTATCGAATTTATGACTGTCTCTTATCTTCATAATTCTTTCATAAGTGATTTTTTTGATTTGTCTATATTGAATTTGTGTGTGTGTGTGTGTAGCATTCAAATACATACATACACGCATATGTATTTGTATTAAAATTGGCTCGAGAACTGCATCGTTGTGCTTTTATCTTATCAGTGTTTCCTACGTTGCTCATAAACTCGCATAATTTTGATAACATGTTTGACGTATAAATATAGAAAATGCCGTGCTTTTATTTATCACATAGTTTCTATAAAATTATATAAAATATTTGTATGGATGTGAGATTTAATAACTAAACTTTTATTAGCCCGTTAATAATGAGTAATACTATATTATTTTACAGATGCCACCATTGTGATTCCATCGACATCCGTACAAACAATTCCATAGAACCTGAACAACGCACCCGATCAAATGTCATTGAGGTCGTGCACAACATACCGTTACACATCCAGTACGTTTCCGCGCAGTTCGCAATCACAAGCGTGAGCGCAACCTCCACACTTCGTTTCGGCAGGTTGATCGGTCTTATCCAAGTTCCCAAACACATTCGCAGCACTAACCACCGTGACAATGTCTCTTGAATCTATGGGACCACCGACTAGTGTTACGGGCGGAGGTCGTATGACACATTCGCTTAGCACTCCGTCCGGTGTGGACGGTACACCAACAACACCGCATCATCGTGGCGGTAAGAAGCTTGCCATTCGTATTCACATGCTAGACGATTCAGTGACAATGTTTCAAGTGCAGGTAAATATATAAAAGTGTCTACAATGAAAAAATATGCTTCCGTCGCAGAATGATGAAGACTGTGAAATTGCATTGCGATTAGATTGTATTTAGTGCTGTGCTGTGCTTTTTTTGTTGGAATTAAAACCGATCTTGCCAAGCTTTATCGTTCAATAGACTAGACATATACGTTTACGCGATCACAAGTTATAGTACTGCAAAGTGGCCAACCTCGGGTTTTTTTTAATGAAAAAATCTGAGTTTTGATTAAACACTACTATTTAGGCAATAACACTTTAGCTGTGATAAGGATCTTAAGCTAGGATCGCTGTATCTACTAAAATATGTTGACAAATAAAACAGTTTTCGTGTTTCATTTTTACCCGACCTATCAAATCACGTAGTAGCTGTTGTACTCCGTTTTGCCGAAATTCACAAGTCTTGAATGGGTTTCGATTCGTTCGATTGACATTTCATCTAAATGAACAAGAGCAATTTAGCCGAATGAACATTTATCCGTAAAGCCTTTTGGTCAAATTACCATTAAGCCAAACGCCCGTTTGGCAGAATGATTTTTAAAAATAGCTAAAAATATAATGAAAACTTAAATCTGAATCTGATATTGCCAAATGGTTCATTCCGCTACAAGACATTCGCCCAAATGGTTAATTCTAAATGGGTCATTTTATCAAACGACATTCGGCAAATAATGATAAAAATACCATATTAATTATTTGCTGTCGAAGCATTATGTAACGGTTTGGATATTTCATATTAACTAATTGAGGTTTTAGATATATTTCAACAAAAATGTGGTAAACATTACACAGCAGTTGGCACAATGACGCGACTATACAAAAGTTCACAATTATACTTGTAATAAAAGATTTATATCACAAAATATTACAAAATAATAATTAAATGCACTCCGCAGGAGTCGTAGTGAGCTGACATTGTATTCCAAACAAAAATAACATAAAAGTCACTTTAGCATCTTCAAAATATCGATTAATTATATAATAACGTATATAATATCAAATTTGTCAATTACTTATGTCTCGCCTCGTAAATATTAACCTCTTGTGTATTAATAAAATTTGTGCCAACACGCCCTCACAATTATGTATATCGTATATAGATAGATTTTAATAGTCTAATGAATGTTTTAGTAGACGAACGAACATTAACACGAAATTGCGGATGAATGAAATATGCTAGAATTATGCTGTGCTGTCGCCGGTCGACACGCCGCGCCATAGTCATTTGATTCGTGAATATATTTTAATAATTTAAATGGTCAACAGTATACAATATACTATATAATATATTATATAGTTTAGCGTCGTTTGTCTGCGCTGCTACATGGAAGGTGAAACTCAGTCTATATGGTCATGGTTGTTGTATACACATAAATGACATCTGAATACTATGTTTTGGTGTTTCCGACGTACTCATCCGCACGCACATCAAACATTTATCATACAGTGGATAAAATAGGTGAAGCATTTATAATCCGATCAAAATGGTTAAATGATAGTTGAGGTAGTTTTATGCATAACAAGTCGTATTATTTAAAAAAAAACTGGTATTATACCGTATCTTACTTTGACACATTAAACTGTAATTAATTAGCTGGTACTATATATTATTAATCCTCGTTTTTGTCTCCGCAGTCCTAAATTGGTTTTCTGAGAATTTTTGCTTATATCCAAATTAAACAAACCTTTAAAGGATGAAAATTAAACGTCAAATCGTCTTTTAGATATTAAAAATGAAAGTAGAAAAACCACTTGAACAAGGTCCATGCATGCAATTGGCCAAAATAACACCTATTCTTTTACTACTTCATAAAGTTGGAGAGAGGTGTATATTATTTGTGGAATAATATTAGAAATATGTGTGGCGCTGAATAAATCATGGTATCATTTATAATTCCTTCACTGTAGAAATGTACATGATTAGCAAAACTGCACGTACATCGTCGTTTATTACTCTTCAGTACAAGTGTACACTGCAAAACAACAAACCGAAGCAAATATCATGTCGCAACGCATTACTTTATATTATCTATACTGATGTATAATGTACTCGTATATGTCGTATATATTATTATCATTGTCAAACAATGAGACAGACACAAGAGGTAAAAACTCAAATTAAAAACACTACACACAGAACTGCCAGGAATACTCATTTTAAACGATTCTTCACAGTTCACGATGAATGGGTTAACCATATGGCTTATATACAGTTAGTACTTTATGGATAAAAGTAGCATCATGGTATATTGTTTGTGCAGAGAAACTTTTCAATTATATCGTTTGTTTCAGGTGTTAATTGACACCTAAGCAAGTGCTGTGCGCTTATTGTCTTTGTATATTACACATGGGTGTGGAAAATTGTGAAGGAGTGTTGTTCAAGCATTTATTATCTTCGTTTAAAAAAAAAGAGATTGAAAACATAATAAATAAAAAAAACATATAAAATAAAATAAAAATCACTAAATAAATAACACTGAATTAATATATTGTAGAAAATACTTAATTCTTTATGTACACTGGCGAGAGTTGTTGTTTCAACACAAGGTACATGCGAACTAAATAGTTTAATGTGTAATAGTTTTGTACTTAACAAAAGCGGCTAAACGGCCATTCGGTGAAACGGCAATATTAAGAATCATTTCAACTATCTATCCACGGACAACAAAAAAACTATTATGATATTTCTATTCAGATGATATTTAATATTCGTGATACAAGATCTGTAGTAATTATTTTTACAATAGTAAAATGCTACTATAAAACATTTTATTTTATTAGAAAATGTCCATATAGAATATTTGGGTAAATAATTAATTAAATAATTAATTAAATTTCTAAATGAGTCAACATATGACCTATATATTTATTTAGAGAGACTGTTTATAATGTAAAAATAGGTAGTATTAACACACTTGAAAATAATTAATAATTTCATCCCAAAAATAGATTGTATTATGACCATCTCTAAAAAAAGAATGAAAATCTGTACATGCAATGATGATGAAATTTATCCTCAAAAAAGTATTGCAACAGGGATGAAATTAATATTCAATAGGAAGAAGTCATCTGATGTGACACAAATTATGGTGATTTCAATTTCTGTTTTGTTGACATTGCTTTGTGGTTCCATATGGGCACTAATGGGTTAAAAAAGATGAAATTCATCCTTATTTGGTTTATCCTCAAATAAATTTGCATTCTTTTGGTTATATCAAAGGTTGTGGGAATGTCTTATCAATTATCAAAATGAGGTTGTATGAACGAAATCGTTGTAATGTGTAATTTATTTAATTTATTGCGACTTTTCAAATATACCAGCTGCAACCGTAATGAATTCATATCTTCTAACCCTAATTACTAAAAAGGCTGGAGAAGATGCAGCAATTCAAGTGGCAAAAAATCCAAATGTACTGGTTCAGGAATTCGTAGTACAGTACAGTACAGTACCGTACAATAATAAGAAGTTTACTTGTGCCAAGTGAAAATTAAAGCAGTCTGGTAAACAACAATGAGGCATAGTAGATTCCATACTAAATCTAAATACTAAATAAATACAAAGCGACATCTTGAGTTCCACAACTATCGGTACTAGTACCAGTCCTATTGAACATTGTGTATAATGGAGTGCTGAAATTATAGCTTTTTGAGGGGAGTTGATGTTGTATAGGCCTAGTTGATGATGTGTTTGTAGTAGCAACTTATTCACAAAGATGAAGTAGTTCTTAGTGTAAGAGAAGCTAAAACGTTTAAAATGGCTGCTTTCAATACATCTAGAAACGGCAGCATACAAAAAAATATTTAACAAACTTTACGGAACACTCGGTTATATAAAAATCAATTTTTAAATAATTCCAAACGTATACAAACAATCAACCTGATTGCCATAAATTAGTTCACGTCTATATAATCCTATACTTATGACACTAATAATACAGCTCTTATCCTATTTTTAGTCTGCCGCAGTGCTAATTGAATAACATGCAATTTTAATGGATCTTGCATTACAAATTATTAACAAAGCTCGTGCGATCAGCTCACAATTAATTTGTGCAATTTAAAGATGTCTATATAATTTGTATATAGTGGCTGCTCTCTATTATTTATTGTTTCACATATGGAGTACTGAACAATAAAAACCGTTTTTATTTTCAATTAACACGATTCGCAACGCAATAAAAGAACACGAATCGCAACTATATAAATGCGTTGCTTGTATTTTTCAGGCATATCTTAACTGAATGTAATTGACTTTATTATGTTTACTTTGGCGAAGTGAATTATAATCTTCGTGAAGAGGTGACGAGTTTCACGCATAAAACGGAATATTGTCGTCAAATATGCGTTTGATTGACAACAAATCATAAGATATCGCTTCTTTGCTGTAAACGTCCGAGAATTGCGCATTAATTCCTCGATTGAGCATGCGTTCTCTAGCTAATAACTTTATAAAGATATAAGGTATTACGCACACAGAGCACATAGAATATTATATAAACATAAGACATCGAAGAGTTGTTGATTGTAGTTGTATTGTGTCTTCATGTGAGCGCGAGTGTAAGTGTGCGACTATAACTAGTCTGCCCACGCTAAAGCCGCCACCGCGAGCAAGGTTTATTCAATAAATAATACATATATGAGAGGTATGTATACTCTTTGCTCCACATACAAAACAATTTGATTCCGTGTTGGGTGTATATTATATGTAAATTGTATGAGCCGCATTAAAAATTATGCTTTAATAGGAATTTATTTAATTATGACAAATAACATATGGTACAATTGAAATTTGTTTTGACAGAAAAGTATGGAAAACCGTTTACAAATAAAAATCTTAACGCACGCATAAAGCCAAAGCGTTTATATGTACTATATATAATTGTTATGGTCAAGAAATCAAATAAAATAAATCATCAAGTAATGTGCGTGGCACAATTGGGGATAGAGGGAAAGAGAGTTTTACAATTGCGAAAAAGTTAATTTGTGTGTAATTTAATTCCTAAAAAAAATCAATTATATAAATTATATAAGGTTGTCAAATATCTCCCTTCCGCCCCTTTGTCTTTTTAATTTCGCGGCTATATACAAAGGGCTACAGAGCTCGTATCGGGCAATACTATACATCATTTGAAAGGTCTTGACATAACCTACAAAACGACGATGCATGATTAGTTTGGATACTGCGTTCAAAAGTTATAGACGAGTAAACATGGAGTTCACTAACGCCGAAATTCGCGCTATTTTGAAGTTTTCCTTCGTTAATGGCAAATCCGCTAGAGAAACGTTCCGTGAAATTAATGGTGTTTCAGGGGATGGTACTCTATCAGTTCGAACCGCGGAGGAATGGTTTCGACGATTCAGAACCGGTGAAAACGACACCATGGATAAGCCAGCCGGCGGAAGACCTGTGACGACGAATACCGATCATCAATCATGGAAAACGTCGAGTTAGACCGGCATGTGACATCTCGTGACATCGCCCAAAAGATGGGAGTTAGTCACCAAACCATTTTAAACCATCTGCAGGAGGCTGGGTGCCGCATGATTTGACGCAAAAAAACCTCCTGGACCGAATCAACGGCTGCGATATGCTGCTGGAACGGAACGAACTCACTCATTTTTGAAGCGGATGGTGACTGGCGACGAAAAATGGATCACATACGACCATATCAAGCGAAAACGGTCGTGGTCGAAGGCCGGTGAATAGTCCCAAACAGTGGCCAAGCCGAGATTGACGGCCAGGAATGTTTTGCTGTGTGTTTGGTGGGAATGGAATTGAATCATCCACTTTGAGCTGCTCCCATATGGCTGGACGCCTAATTCTACCATCTACTGCGAACAACTGGACCACTTGAAGCAGGCGATCGAAAATCATTCAGAATTGGCCAATAGAAAGGGTGTAGTGTTCCTCCAGGACAACGCATGGCCACACACATGTTTTATCGCATCCATAGCCCGGACATAGCGCCAAGTGTTTACCACCTGTTCCTGTCCATGTCCATGACGAACGCCCTTGGTGGTGTAAAGTTGGCTTCAGAAGAGACTTGTGAAAAGTGGCTGTCCGAGTTCTTCGCAAATAAGGAGGGGTATTATGAAGTTGCCGTCGCCGGTTCAATCCCGACCGGCAGGCCGAAATTTTTTTCCAATGTAGCACTTTAAATCAGTAGGTTCCTCTTGCTATTAATATACTATTTGTGAAATGGGTTATTGATTTGGAATAACGGAACATTAATACCATCAATTAACATATACACACGCACCCTGTATAGAACAATAAGT
>JANSTU010052317.1:0-20350 GCA_027564075.1 Bolitophila hybrida
GTAATCGGATTTCGATAATATTGCAAATTTTCAACGTACATACAATGTATATAATTATATATATATATAGGTATTATGTGTAAATATTATCTGAATAGCTTACTGTTTCCGAACGAACAATAATCAGGCAATTTTGTGCTGAGATTTAAGTGGAATTTCAGCGAAGGAACTCCACTTAAATCTGCAATAACATACTACCATTAGCGAGAAAAGAAATATAAGGACAATATTTAATTTTAAATTGTTAAGATACAGTTATTAAATTGTCATTAATGAGTTGAGGTAAATTTGTAGTTTTATTAGAAAGCATATTGATCGATTTTGAATAGAATTGTAATTTTCAGAAAACAAACATTAATCGATATAATTAATTGTGTGTAATTAACTCGAGATCTCTGTGAACTTACCTGAAAAAAGCGTAAGCATTATTATGATTAGCCGAACCATAATTAATCACGGATTTTACTAGATTCTAGTTCTAATATGTTAATATAGTATATGGTGGTTTTTTCGGGACCGAGAACTTTGAAATAAAATATAACACAAATCATTGAATGGTACAATAAAATTTCCTTTATTTAAATTTAATACTAATTTTAATGCTTGAAACTGATTTCGGGCATTTGGCCTCCTTGGACGAATCGTAGTAGAAATCTCCAATTTTCAATATTTAAGGTAATATAAATATATAAATTAAAAAATTATAAAAAATTTAGTAAATAAAAAAGAATTAAGGTAGTTTCACTGAGCATTTGTGGAAGGCGTCTATTACGGAGCGATTAGTTGCTTCGAATTGTTCAATTCTTTCGGGAGTGATTAGAAAATAATTCAGCGGCGTCAAGTCTACTGACCGCGGATATGAATTCACTGAACATTTTCTTGGAATTCTTCGCTCTTCCAACGTTTCCTTCAAACCAAAGGTTGTCAACGTTTAATTGCGGCACCAAAAGTGAGTTATCACGGAACAGCCTGTACAGCATAATTTATTTCGGAAGATGTAGGGTTCGATGACTTCACCAGCCGAAAGACAAAACTGTCTTTTTTGTGGATAGAGTAAACCTATTGTATGTTATTTTCACTCCAAATAGGGGCAATTTTGAAATTGGATACAGACAAGAAGCTTATTTTGTGGCCGCAGAGAGATCTCACGACGCGATTGATGGCTTTCATTCATTGACGAGCTGGATCTTGTATAAAAGTATTCGTAGACCAAGATCTTGCCTCAAAATTGTCCATAAAGTTGATGCAATCGGATTTTACTCACACTGCTTTAACTAGATTTTAAATAAATCATATAAGAAAACAGCTGTCTACAGAAAAAAAAATAATTTAAAGGGAAGACTTTGAGCATTGATAATAAATATAGCTTCGAGGAATTTTGTTGTATGCGCTACCTATCTGTAATCGTTCTATGCTAGAATAGCTAGTTTTATCATTGCTAATGATTTTGTCGGGGGTACCGATGAAAATAGTGTAACGAAAACTGGCAATTATTCGGTAAAGTTCAGTAAAAATTCGGCAAACTTCGCAAAAAAAATTATTTTCTTAATGAGAGGTTCTCATCTAAAGGTCCTAAAACACGGAGACTTTATTGTTTTTTTTTATAGAAGGAATAAGTGAACAACCTGAGTTTTTTGACAATTACTTATTGACTTTTAATCTGTGACATTTTTTTTATGCATAAAAGTGTCATTAGAAGTGGTTATACGCTGTCGAACTTCACGTTGAAATCGTAATATTGAAGCTTAAACAATCCATCAAAATTCGAAAAATACAAAAATTAGGACATTTGAATTTTTAGCAACCGTTTCATCACATTTTTCGCTCTAAAAATAAATAAGAAACGACAAATATCATCTGAATTCAAGTTTAGGATCCGATCAATTTTATCTACTCTAATATAAAAAATCCAAGTCAATCTATCGAGTATTGCCTGAGATATCGTGAAGACCAGATTGAAAAATAAGACTTTTCAAAAACGGGTTAAAATATTTGTGTAACGTTTTTTCGAATTGTTATTATGTTTTCAGAACTATGTCCGCATGGAATTCATGCTTCTTGCACAAATTTACCTTAAATATGAAACTTTTTTAAAAATAAAATATAAAATCAATTTTGTTTAAATAACATTTACATTTCCCCCCCCCTCCTATCCAAAAAGGAGTTAAAAAATGGTCAAAAGAATAAAAAAATTTGGTACTCTAAAAAAATAGTAATAACGTTTTTGGGTCTAAAACCCCTTTTAAAGGACTTTCAAGTTTGTCTGAAACTTTTTTACTCAATATAATTTTTAATGCCCCTTAAAATGGTGTTACCCAAAAAAAAAAAACGTAGTACTATCGGGATTTTTTTTTTAGAGTCAACATTAACCCCTTTTGACCATTTCTATAAATTCTCTTTGGGGAGATAGACGTAATGATGCACTATTTAAAAAAAAACATTTATTTTATTTTACTTTTTATTTTTTAATATGACTTCAAATAAAAAAGTTCCAAAAAAATTTAAAACTCCCTTAAAGGGGTGATAGGGGTTTGAGTCCCACAAACGTAGTACTACAAAATTAACAGGAACATTTGTAGCTTTTGTTTTTAAGCCGAGACCCATAAAGTGCAATTTTGCCTAATCGTCTCAGGCTTGTCTACGTAGACAAGCGATATCGGCATCAAATCACATGAATTCCAATTCATCTGAACATTTCTTGAAATTATGCGCTTGTCGAATGTTTCTTTCAATGTATTGATGGAAAGTTGCGCTGTGTGGCATGTGGCCCCATCTTGACGTCAACGGCAACCTCTAGTAGATTCTTTGTGCTCCAAATAAGACAAATTTGAAATTGTCTATCAACATGAAGCTCATTTTGTCACGTCGTGACTTGCGACATCAATTCCTGAAAGAGCTGGATATTGTATGGACGTAACCCAAGATATTTCCTCAAAATGTTTCATAAAGTTTATGGACTGAGACAAGAGACCCAATTGTTGAATTCAATCGATTCAGCGGCAATGGCTTCTTCGTTACGCACGGTTTGTGGTCTGCGCGGATGCACATTGGTCATTGATCGTTAAATTATGGCGACCGTTAAATGGCAGGATAAACTTACCGAACCGAACCTAATTTTTCGATAAAAAAAACACAAGCGTTCTTGATGGCGCGAGTATATTCATTGTGAAATCGCAAACCTTACTGAGTAGAAATGACATATGAGTTGCCAGATTTCAAACACGGATAGTCTTTTGTTCCTATAGTCTAAAAAAACACTTTGCATGTGATCGGAATTTGACTACTGAAAAAAAAATATTTAAAGGGAAGTCATTTAGTTTAGAAGAAATATAGCGTCAAGAAATGTTATTTCTAGAATATCTAGTTAGTTATTTTTATATTTACAATTCTTTATTATTATTTTCATTTAAACAAATAATTTGATAAAACTTTTTTTTTTGATTTTCGATGCTGTGCAATTTTTAATATTTGCCTACTTTGCTAGTTTTAACAAAAAAGCAGTTTTCGCATAATTCTGGGGCTTGGATGAAAACTATTTTATATTCTTATGAAAAGTGAGATTTAATTAAATAACAGATCTTCAAAATCCTGACTCTTGAAGTCAATTAATTTTATATATTTTAATTTAAAACAGACCGAACAAATATATGTTATTTGATTGCCTGTAAATTTATAATATCCTTATGGAATTTATACAAATCGAAGATTTGAGCAAATAACTGAAAAAACTGTCACATATCGTATTTTTTGAGGATATCATGAAAACTATATTTAAAAAAAGGAAGAATAAATGGTATTTTTGGATTCTAAGTCATAGAAAAATCCATAAAAAAAACTAGCTGTACAGATTAGACGTAGCAAATAAAATTTAGTAACTTTTTAAAAATGCCGAAATAAATCGTGTCAATATATACAGTATACAATCATCTGTGATCAACATATCTATAAAAATAACCCCGCAAAAGATGTCAATTTTTACATCATGGTTTAAATTGGTTCGAAACATTTTACCATTTTAGCCCAATTTGTAGAATCTGCCAAGGCATCACGTGTCGAAAGCAATTTAACAAAAATCATGTACAAAATATCTAGTTATATATATATATACTAAATAAAAACAAAATATATATAATATATTGCTGTGCGTGTAGAGTCACTGAAAAGTATAGAAAAGCCAAAAACCCAAAAACCCATTAAAGTCTCGTTCGCGCACTATTTTCAGACAAATTACGGTTGTGTATTATCAGTGAAATAGTATAGATCCTATATATATACTGTATATTTTCGCGAGCGCATCATGTCCCATTAAAACTAATTAGCTCGTAAGGGTGTGTGTGTGTGTTGTTACCCGATAACCACGCAGTCCATTATTTACCTCGTTAGACCCTATTTATATATATGATATGCTATACATGTCAACGATATAGGAACTATATTTAGGAATGCTCAATATCGGTTGCATATATATATATAGAACAAACGACCTGTCATCAATCTATCTCGTGCAATGCGGTTTTCCCTAACAAAAACAACAAAAAAAAACGCAGTCCATCAATATTGTGGAAATTTATTATATACAAAAATCTATATACATTTATATTCTGTAATGCACACCGGTTTATCGAAATTTACTATAAATATATTATATGTATACTATATAAGATCGTTATGTGAGGCACTGCAGAAAAAGCCATCGTCTATATGCGATTGAACGTCATTAAAGACCGGGTGATTGATTGATGTCACGCGAACGTGCGCGCTCACTGGAAAGTAAAATAAAAATGTGACCGAAGTGGTCTTCGTATGCTATACACTCTAAGCACATATACAAATAAAAATGCATGATGAGAAAACATAAATATATGTATATTGTATAATACATACTCGTTATGCGGCGTTAAACGAGCTAAGCGCGCATTTTCTCATGCGTGCGCGTCCTTTCGAAGTGGAATGTTTTGCAATGGCGTCCTTATGCCAATAAAGGAAATTCAAGTTTGTGCGTGACTGACGGACGATTTGAAACATGTTGTAATTATTGAACAAAAAAAAAACATAAATATCTAGTGGGAATTTTAATAAATTTTTGTGTTTTTACAAAGCGGAGTATTGTCGTGAATCGACAATAAATAATGTTATTTTTAATTTTATTATGCAAAAGGGGCAATTGAATGAAATTTCACTAGTTTACTCTGAAAAAGTATATTGAATGGGAAGTGGCCTTTCTAATGTATTTTATAAATATATTTTAATTTGAAATATTGTTTTTTTTTTAAATTTAGTTTCTGCTCTCATTTTAAAAATAGCTAGAAATAACTGACTTGGTTGTTCTTAGTAACAAATTATAAGAATTGTGGATTATGGATTACAAAATTCATAAATTATATTTTTTCAAGTTTTATTTCTCTAATTTGTCTCGAAAAACAATTGGTTTTGGTCACGTACGTCTCGTAGAGTAGGTTGGAATCGATCATTCTTAGCTTCGTGAATTTGGATAGGCGAGTGGAGCGGCAGACGAGCATCGCAAGGGCATAGCGGGGTTTCAAGATTCGGGCACAGATGTCAATGTATGTACCTCCATAAACAGTTAACAAACTTCAGAGGTACCAGAATTTATCAACAATCTAAAAGGTTCGCCGTCGCTTGTGTTAAGCCGCATCCTTCGTCGTTTTTGAGTTGATCCGAAGGCCGACTATGCTTGTAGAAATAGCAAGATTCTGCAGCATCATCATGACGATCAGCCAAAAAGCAAAAATCGTCAGCGTATTCAACATTCTGAAGGTTCCTGTGTGTTCCTGTCTGCGGCATCGTGCGTTACAAATGCTTTCTCAACTTCCAGCCAGTGGTTGATTGTCCGCAGTTCTCTGCAGAAACGTTGCTTGACTGCAGTCAAGTCTAGCATCGTCTAGGGTGTGTAGCAATCGATTCTGTTCTCCATCTCGCCGTCAGGGACGACGCATGAGATTTTGTCGCATGTTATGTTAGTTATGATCTTTTTCGAAAAATGGAAATCAAACTAGCTTTTGCTTGGGGAGATCCGTCGGATTGGACAAGCTCCCCATCTCGTTCACGACCTGTTATCGTGGCCCATCCGCAAACCGGTGTGTGCATCCAACGGTCGTCCCAGTCCGCATTCGAGTGTTTGATGATTCGATAATTAAATGATTCGGCTAAACAGGTTATTAGCCTATTACTGCCTAGTTTGGAGATAGGGCTGCTACCTTATCTACACTAACTGGGACCATGTAATTAGTTGTTCCATAAAAATATTGATAAAAATTGAAGATTATTAAAATACAAAGTTACAGCGGTAAGGAAAAAAATTACATTACATTTTTTGTTGCTGTTCCAAATCAAATCCCGGATTTCCAGTAATTTGTAGAAAATGTCGATGTACCTCTCCGCTATATACGGTTCATTATGCAAAAAAGACGTGTCACGATGACTCCGTGTTTTTGTTTGGCAAAAATTGAAAACAATTGCCTTATCATAACCGGAACAACTTCAAAAGTTCCGTCCATATGTTTAGCAGCTCGTCGAAAGCGTTTAAAGCTTTTTTAGGAATGTCCTCGAGATGGATCGATCTTGACGAAGTGGTCATAATTCTATAGCAGTACAGCCGATGCCATACTTCCTTTCAAAAATCCAACGTTGTCGTCATTCAAAGAATCTAACTGTCAACGAAAAATTATTCACTGAAAACAAAATTCGGTGAAAAGAAGTAAATTGCAAATAAATACCCTAAATCTACAAAAACTACCACCGACAAAATGTGATGGATTACATAAATAATTAAATTATATTTTAGTGTTCACTGACACTAAATTGACTGATGCGAATGTTAACAAATCCAAATGGATGTTAAATATTTATATATATATATATATATATATATATATATATATCGATACATCAATTCGATGTGACAGCTGGCAAATCGTTATATAATACTAGAATAGTATTACTAGAAAAGAACACATGCGACAAACTCAAGTATAGGTATACATATACACAAGAATTTATTATGTATATCAAGCAAACAGTTTTATTCATATATAAAGAATAAAGGTTCAGTGTCGCTTTACCAGTAATAACACTCGATTAAACGAGTGTCCTTATAAGTTTAAGCGACACACATTGTCCTATCAAGTGCACAAACAAATTTGCATGTTCGTTCATTTTAATATATTGAAATAACAAGACTTTATTATCATATGCAAATGAAAATGTGTAGCACAGCTGGAAGCTAATGTCATATAGTATATATATTTTATGTGTAATGGAGTGCATTAAGTGCACGCATGCAAGGCGAACGTCAAGAATTTTTAACTTAAATCGAAAATGTTTGGCATGCTATTAAAAAGCAATTATTCATCACTCCGTTTAAGTTTTGTCGCAGCATTGGAAATGAGCTAGGGGCCGCCTTTAAACTATACATTTATTATAAACACACCAACACTCCCGGCAGTGTAAAGGAGTAAGGGAGGCCAGCGGGTGCTCCGAACTTCATAGACACCACATATAGAATATACAGTACGATATAGTTATAACTTTAAAACCGCCTGCAAGTACGAGCGCACCCCTATCTGCACAGTTGACTAGTTAAACTCTATATATATATTAGTTATATATATATATATTTATATATAGTATAATGTGTGCTGTGCCGCGCTCGCACGATAACAAAGTCATTACAAAATTGCCAACATCCCCTTTTCGGTGAGCTCCGCCGAGCACTCGTTGCTGGCTTTCCAGAAAACAAAATGCAAATGACGAATTCACACTAATGTTTGTTTAACACAATTTTCCAGTCGTGCATCGGGCGTACATATATCAATTTAGAGCATATATACTATATATATATGTTTACAGCATATATACCATATAACAAATGTCGCGCGATCGCATACAGTGAAAATGTATATAAATGTATACAAACATCCCCTACTCTGCATTTTCTTTTTTTGTGTGTGTGTGAACGTATGTATATGTTCTAAAATAAACACAAATACTTATTATAGTGATACTCTGGCGTTGTTTCGAATGCAAAGGGGATGATGTGCATAACGTGCTGGGTGCATGACGTCACGGCTCGCGCGCGTTATATATACATTCTGATATAAACAATACAAATGTATAAATATATATATATATATCTTGAAACCTTCAAGAGCTCAACATATAAGAGTTAAACTGTTTTTTCTATGCTTTGTAGCACACGCAGGGTCATGTCAATGATACGCACGTGGCGAAACGCGTGTTCCTATGCTTGAACACTATTTAAGTGCTCGACTTCTTCTCAAAGTGTACTTCATGTGTGTTTATACATTATGCATAGTTGACGTGTCATATTCATATTAAGGAACAATGTCAACATTCTGTGATTTATTTATGTGTATCGAGAGCCTTTAAACTTTGTTTATTAGTCGTTTCGAAGACATATACTTATGTCTAATAATACCTTATATTATACGTAGACACTTTAAATTAAAGTTTTGAGAAGTTGTGTATTATGTTATATATGTATTTAAAAGTGTTTTGTAATGACTATTTATAGTACAACAACATGTATAACTTGATGAGGTGGGATTACGTAGGAGCGATGACATTAATAAAAAAGTATACGTAATAGGGCCTTTTATGGAAAGTTGTAAGAATTATTATACGAGATAAATGTATTTACAAGTTTGGAAAAAAGTTTTTTTTATATAATAAAGGTTGGTGTTTTTTATAAACTTCAATTGATGTAGCAGTTCTCGATAACTTGCTCTTCAATCTTACACCACAAAACAATGAAATCATAATTGTTGGTTATTTTAATGAAAACTGTCAAGGAAAACTTATGGATTCCTCAATTCATTTGCCCAGTCTTCCCTTCATATTTTGTCCTTTATACCTTCCCATTTCTTTCCTATTGGCTCCTCCCTTATTGATCTGGTCTTTTCAAATTCTCCTACCAATAACTTTATTACAAAAACACAGGTTGAAACTAGTCTTTCTCGACAAGACATTCTAGTATGTAGATATATCTGTTCTGAACCTCTATATAACTCCTCGTTTCAGACGCAATTTTAAGCTAATGATAATGCGCTTGATGATGCCTCTTATTTAACCATGGAACAATATTTCTAACATGATTGATGTTGATCCAATAGCGGATGTTTTTGAAAATAACACACTTCAACTCCTTAACTCTCACGCCCCACTTAAACCTGTACTAACGTATCCAACTAACTCGCAGCCTTGGTTTGATGCTAACATCCGAGCCAGATTCTAAACAGAGACATTGCTAAATTTGCCTGGAAAAACAATCGTATACCACCTAGCTATTCAACTTTAAGGTTATTTTGCAATAGAGCCACGCAAAATATGCGTAGAGCCACATAATTTTCCTTCTCTTGTATTGTGGGGTAACATTAAGAATCTTGGAAAATTATCTATATCAAATACACTCCCGCCCTTCTATAACAATTGCTACAAGGATTACCTGGTCTGTACCTTTAATCCTGTTATTACCGCCAATGTTACCCCCAACTCCAGTTAGTTTTCTTTCAATCTTATAACTTTGGCTGAACTTATCCGTTCCCATGAACTGAAAGATTTCCGTTAGTATAATACCTGCAATATCTAAAGTACTCGAGACGATAATTAAAAACCAGATTATCGATCATCTCAACAACAATAACCTTCTTAATACATATCAATCTGGTTTTCGTACAGTTCCTAGTACTTCAACTGCTTTGCTAACCGTGACTGATGATAACATCGACTTCTCCAAAGCTTTTCACATTGTATCCAATTCCGTCTGCAGTTTACCTGCTTTCAAAATGAACTTGACCACGTCTTTAAATGGTGTCAAAAAAATCATCTCATTCTGAATGTTAAAAAAATCCAAGACCCCTTCTGGTTCTAAAAATTATTTATACGACGATCTCCATCTCTACCACAGTGAAGAATCTTGTCCCAATCTTTGATTATAAGCTTAACTGGTCTGACCACGCATCTTCAATCTCTGCTAAAAAATGTCTGGCCTTGGGAGTATGTGGATGCATAGCCACCTAATGTAACAACATAAACTATCTATAATAGTTTCCGCCCTTTTAGTTCCATAGCTATCATACGGACATATTGCGATGGGTCAACTAAGTACCTCTTCATCTAAAATACTGGAGTAAGCTCATAATTCTTGTACAAGATATACGTAAGTTTGATACGTTGGGCAATAAACGCAATGTAATTAAAAAACTATCTGTGTGTCTGTGTAAATTATGTATCTTCCTTAAAAGTCCTATTGACTCGCGAAATCCAAACTATTTGTACAACAGACTTAATTTCTCCGCATCAATTCTTACTTTTAATATATATGTTCCTGATCATTCTTGTCATCAAATGCATGTGTCCTTTTTTGTTCAAGGCACATGCTGGAATATTAAATCCACATAAATCTAGCTAAGTAATGATGGAATGATAATGTAATTCGATCGAATCAATATGATCTGGCGGATCTTATCGAACATCCAAAGCAGAATTTGTGCATGTGGTAAACCACGCTTCTGCCATTCATCCGAGTACATCCAACATTTGACTTCGCTTATAACCTTCTGCTTGAATACAACTCAATCTCTACTTTTACGTTGCTTTATGTAACCGTGAGGTTTTGAAAGAACGGCCCGAAGTTATGGGCAGCGAATAACCACATATTATATATATAATTTGGATTTGTAAAATAATGAGTGAATTTTATATGAGTGTTTGGCGTTTGGAGTTTATTTTAATTACCAATATGGGTGTCAAAAATGTAGCCCAGTAGGATTTAAATCATCTACCCTTAAGTGCAATGTATAACCGAAAATAAATAGCTGCTTAAGAATCGATTAGAAGTCATCAAGTAAACAGAATAAGCGTCAACCGGAAAGTGCATTCAGTTCCCTTAATAACGCCGTTGCTCAAACCTCGAAATCAAAAAAAGATTACTTGAAGCATATAACGATGGTAATGACGGGTGTCCGGGGTGATCCAAGCGATAGATCGTACATTGAAATACGCGATGAATTTACATTAACAACATATTTTTTAAACAAATTGTTTCTTACAAAAGAAATCTTGAAATTTGAAATTGTTCCCGATTAATAGAATTTTATTGTTTCTTTACATCTCTACGACTACGCCATCAAGCAGAATAACAAAATATTGTCTGATGAAAATACAAAAATACTCTTTAAAAAAGCCAATGCATAAAACTCACTTTTGCGCTGGTGGAATGATTATCTGTTTCTTGCAGCTGGCAACTCTATCACAGTTAACGGGAAAGATATCGTGCCATTATCTTCAACTTCTTGTGGCCAATAGGCGAGGCGACGTGCCTCACAAATAACCTATCAATGGAATTATTGAAGTAGACTAATCTCCAAAAACAACGAAATCAATTCGATTGCCAATTGATTTCGTTGTTTCTGTGATTTAAATCCGTTGGACTTCTTTCTTTGTGTTTATTTCAAGAGCAATGTTTATGCCAATAATTCAAAAACTAAACTAAACATATATCAAACCATATAAGTTTAATTGAGTAGCAAATATACCATTATATCTTATCAAGTTTTAAATATCTCATCGACGAGAAGTGACCACATATAACAGAAATAATCAAATGTTATACACACTAAATGGTGTCATGTGTCCCAAATATAAATTATATAAGGTAGATAGGGACATACATTTTCAAGTCACTAAAAAACGACTTTCCCAATTTTTTACCCCTTCTTATTGTTATTGTGGACATTTACATGTTGCCTGGGGTGTGGGATAACCAAAAATGTCTCCACGCCTAAGTATATTCATTCACCCCTTTTAATTTATTATATAAAAAATGTATTTACAATTTTATTAAACAAAACTAAACTAAACCTTACGTTTTCTATATAGTTACATATTTATATTTATATAACAACAAAAACTATTCAGCCAAAAACCTTTTACCGAAATATGATATAGCCTATATAATACTTGTATTTATTGACCACTTTAAGTTGATTTATAACCACGAGATGCAGCTGCACACACAAAGGAATAGGACCTACATACAAAATGCGCACAGAGTAACACAATACACGTGTGTGTGTGTGTGTGTGTTTCGCCCCTTTAATTCACGGGGATGTTTATTTTACATAAAATAAATTAAATTGACATTCATTCAATTCATCGCGCGTACGGAATCAAGAAACACGATCTTTTGTGAAATAATTATAAAAAAACATTTAAAGCAAAATCATAATGATGCGTGGTTCCATATGTCTTTACAAAAGCATGAAGCGAATAAGCTATAAAACTGCATTCGAGCCCGGTGAAGATGTTCAATTTGATTCCGCACTATATAAATGCAATGAATAGAAAAAATACCATTCGCATGTTATATGAATCTGAATTGCACTCACACCGAATCTCAGTTGAGCATTAGTTACGGTTTAACAGTTTGTAAGGGTTCGCGGACTTATGTGTGCCCAGGTGAGCGTGCTCTACTTGTTTTATTTGTGTGCATTGTACTATGTGTGTACTGTGTTTATATAGAAAACGATATTTCAGTGTGTTGTGTAACATCTTAGTTTGTAAGTATAGAACTGTGAAAAGGGGTCCAAAGGGGGTCATATATGAGATGACATGTTAGCGAGTTATGGCTTCAGCTTATGAGAACTGTGAGAAAATGAAAAATGAGGTGTTTTTTGACGCGTCGTCAATTAGTGATGATTATTATAATTAATTATAATTTTTATATTAAAATAATTTAGACACTCTATATTAAATGATTTTTGTGGTGTTAAATGGTTAGAATTGTCAGGTTAGTAATAATTAGTCAATACAATTTATGTATTTGTATGTTAACAGTTTTGCTTTGGGTCAGTGTTCAAACGTTGTGAATTGTGTGTGGTGACATGTTCAGGTGTTGTTGACGAATGCATTCACGTTCATTCTTCCACATTTCGGGGTCAACGGAGCTGACAGTAGCTCGACACATCTGCAGCTGAGTCACAGAGTCGACGGCGATAGTACATAACTTCTTTTTCTCATTGTTGTATTTTCATATGCGTCTTCCATCTTATTTTCTGAGACATAATGATAATAATTTGTATTTCTTAACACAACGCAAAAGTTTTTAAAAATCCCATAAATCTTATAAATGTTATACAATAAAAACAAATTGAAATAAGGTTTTGCTAAGCAACGACATCGATTAAACTTGTCACATTTTGTGTTCCACCTATTAAATTCGCTGCTGCAAACAATCGATCATCGTTGGCTGCTCTTGTCTGAATAACCAGCAGCATCGTTTAAACATAATTTATAATCGCTGAAAATCCCATGCGGCATTGCGGCATTGCTATGTGCGCACACTGGGATGACGCACGTCAAAATCTACCCATCCAAATTCACCGTTACCACCACCAGCCACCTTAATCCTTAATGCTTAATCAATTCGAGCACATCTAAATGCAATTAACGGAAAACCCTGGCGAACAACTTTCGTGTGCGACATAACACGCAAAATCGCGCGTTCTCAAAAAGATTAATTAAAGTGATAATTCGCGACTCTGGCGAAAATCATCGTCGCCGCACCGCACTAGGTCGTCCCACCTCATACCTCCCTCCGCTCCATCCAGTCTTAAGTGTGCTTAGAATTGTTGTTGGTGTTTATAAATGTGTTTATCCCTAATGTAGTATAGTGGTAATGCGAAGTAGGTAACATTCGCTCACATTTATAATTATATCGAGGGTGCGTGTGCTCGCTTAAATGGGCGTTGTTGAGCTGGATGGCTGATAAACTTTTCAGTTGTATAGCATAATGAGTTTAACCTAGATTTCTATTAATGTGAGCTTTGAGGCAAAAGCTCACCGCATGCGAATAATTTAAATTTAGTACGCCTGAGTGTATGACGTGCGTGTGCTGGCATTGGCAGAAAATGATAAAATCTAATTTCGAATATATGCATTCAATGGGTTTCCATGCATCCTTAAATGTTATTTATATATATATATTATATATATATGAATTTGCTTTCTACACAAAGCATTTGTGGAACGCGGATTTTCCGAAACAATTCCTCTACTATGTATGTGTGTGTGTGTGTATATGAGGGTATTTGTGTGCACAAGTTCTCTCTACTGTGCGAATTCAGACGTTTATTCATAAAATAGAATACAAAGCTTTTGACGAAATTCTATGAATGGTTGCTGAAGAAACGTCAAACAAAGCACGAAATATAAATGCACACATACATTCAAATATATATATATATATAATTTTTATAAAGGACATAAACCATAAACAATGCTTTCTGTAGATTTCGCGTTAGAGATAAACGATAAAGCGGCGGCGCGGCAACAGCGCTCACATTTTCCACCACGTGTGGCACACGCTGTCGCTTTTCGGTCTTCTAAATGACAATTGTGACCAGAACGAAAATTATCGCGTGTCCGTTTGCCAACGAATGCTTTTATTGTCCTGAAAGCGCAGGTTTGAGTAATTTGCACAGAGTCGTTTCGTCGGGTGGCGGGCGACAGGCAGAGCAGCCAGCTTTAAGTTTATTGGATGATAAAGCAGCAATTTGTTTGAGTGAGTTCTGCTTTTTTTTTGATGGCTGTATAAATTATGATGTATATGATGTATATGATGTATATATTTACTGAGTTATTCATTATATTATGTGATTTGGAGTTTTAGAATAACGTTTGAAAATTTTGCTAGAAATGGTTGAAAATATTTAGAATAAATTTCGATAATTATTCAACTGACTATCATTTGGCTTTGTCGTATATACATGAAGTCTTATCAAAATACTATACTAATTGAAATATATTTTTTTTTAAATAGATAAAAAATATTGAAAATAAAATCTAATAAATTGGGATATAGCATTTCATGTTTTGCTCTTTCATTGGAACTTGCAATTAATTAAAGCTAGCACTGTTCAACAGTTTAACAAAATTTAAATGTAAAACAGCATAAATTAATACAACACGTCAAAGTTCGTGTTCTTAACGACAGATCTATTGTCTCACAAACAAAATCTTTAAATTTTATTTATTTATTTTTTTTATTTATTATTTCGGATGAATTTATATTAATAGAAGAAATAGTTGGAATTCTGGAACCATAAGTAGCTATAGCATATATGTCAACAGCCCAGTTTCCATGAAAATACGCATAACTTTAAACATATTATTTGAATCGTTTTTTCATCAAAAAGATCGTAGGAACCTATCTGATTTTTGACATATGAAGTTAGTATCACAATGCAATCGTGATCAAACTATTTATCAGTATTCCGCAGTGGAGTCAAACGACCCTTGCCCATAAATCTGGAATGGGCCAATTGTCTCGAGAATCATCAAATTGTATAAAATGACTCGACAGAAAAAAAGGTTCCGGTAAAAAGGTAGCTTCGTGACGCCAGATAAAGCGAAGAAAGTGTTGGATCTAGTAGAGAAAAATCTAACAGTAATATTGCAGTAAAATTGGGATACGATAAGTCTTTAGTGCGCAGAATAAAATCCAGGGAAGGCCTGAAGTGCTATAAAGTGCAAAAAATCCGGACAGAGTCGCAAAGAAGTGCCTAGTAGCTAGAAGCGCTCGTAATTGTTGTTGGATTTTGTCAAGACACACAAATGTTGCGTAATGGACGTTGAAACTTTTGTGCTGGCGGACTTTGCCCAACTTCCGGGGTAGGAGTTTTACTATGGAACTGAGATAGGAGGTGTTGAGGAAAGAAAAAACTGCTAAGTTTCTCAAGAAGTTTCTGGTTTGGCAGGCTATTTGTAGTTGTGGTGATGTTAGCCAATCGATTATCACTTGTAGGTCGATCAACTCCGATATTTATATCAAGGAGTGCCTCAAGAAACGGCTTTAACAATTTGTTCGGATCGCAATGGATCGCAGCCACCAGGAAGGTCACAGAGACTAAAAAAAGCTGGATAACTTTGTTTTTTTTTCGAAAAAATTATCATAAAATAAATCTACTCCCATATTCTGTTCCATTTTTTAAGATTGTTATGCGTTTTTTTCTGAAGTACAAAGTTTTATCAAAAATACAGTAAAAGTAAATTTAAAAAGTTAAAAGGGGTGTGTTAAAATATTTAAATATAAAGTATTTATAAAACCTACCTTAATAATTTACTTTTTTAGATTTTTTACATCTCCTATACACAAAAAACACCTTTCTCCCATATCTCCCTTAACGGTAGTCAGATTTTATTCATATTTTTTAAATCATATGTATTTCATCATTTGATACTATTTTTTTTGGTTTTCTGGTCGAAATGCAATCCCCTAAAAGCAGGAACAGTTATCTCCTCACGATCACCTTCACACAAACCCACCGCGTTTCAGACCCCGTAGGCACCTCATCCGTGATGGGGCAATGAGCAAACAACAATGTTGCTGCTCACTGGGGCTCCCCATCCACGCGGAACCTATTTACGTTTCGACAAATACTGTACTCGACCTAGGGTTATACCCCGAACGATCGGTTGTTTTCGTGAAGGCATTACTCCTCCTCAAAACATTACTGGAATAGCAGACGCAATGTGCATTTCCCAGTAACATCTCCGAATGATAGGCTGCCTGAGGTCGTCACTTCTCATCGGATATTACTGGGATAGGAGACGCAATGTCCATTGTCCAATACTAACCTGCCTGCCTAAAAGGAGGTAGTGCACTTTTTTTTAAATCCCATTTATGCTCTCCTATAAAGTATCGCCATTATTTACTATGAAAAACCGGCTTCAGAAGCCAGCCGCCAGTCAAATATTTCGGCTTCAGCCGATAGTCACCGGCCGCCGGTCAAATTTGAAGGGCCAGCCACCGCCGATAATTTATCGTCGGTTGAAAGCTCTTTCTCATATATCTATTATACTTATACTTAAAAGGTATGATTGGTATATTAAGCAAAAATAATAAAAAAGTGTTATATTTTGAAAATGTAGAATATCTTTAGATTTTTTCTTTATAATAATCTTGCCATTTTTTTAAATTTTCAACAAAAAAAAGATTTTTTTTTATACAGATCTTAAATTTTATATAATTTTTTGTTTCGAGTCACTTTGAAAAAAACTAAAATTTGGCGTATCTAATAATTCTAGCATGACGAAATGTATTTTAAATATATATATAATTCGGAAACTGTAAATTTAGCTAATTAGTGACAAAATTTGTCTGTTCCTCAAATATATTCATATTTTTATTATAATTTCATTAACGTTTGTCAAAACCGCACAGGTTTTTCGTTTCGGACTGGTCTTTCGGTTAACCGATTTTTTTTAAAACGGTTAACCGTTCCTTAGATTTTTTTTAATTTTGACAGCACTAACTTATATGCAGAAGAATAACGTTTGAAAATATAATTTTGCTAGAAAAGATTGAATATATGTAGAATAAATGTCCATAATTATTCCAGTGACAATCATTTGTCCTTGTCGTAAGTACATGAAGTCTTATGCTACTAATTAAAATAATTATTTTAAAAAAGAACAAATGTTTTAGTAAAATTAAATATATTTCATTTAATTTTTTTTTCAATATTTCAAACAACTTGATTAATTTAGTTTCAATTAGCATATATAGATGGCGCTGTTTGTTTGAATGCGTCATCTATGTTTAAATATTGGAACTAAATTAAAGAGGGTCTTGTATTTTTGTTTTTGATTCAGGAATTCTGAGTCTAACTAAGTATTTTTTTAAAAATTACTGGATGAATAAGTTATAACTAATTAGTAATTAGCAAAAAAATATCAATAAATAAATTCAAGTCGATTACACGAAATATCAGTCGTCACAGACATAAAAATGTTCAACTTTGTGATTTTCCAATAACTTTTTTTAATTCATAGATAAAATTGGGTTCAAATTCCATCGAAGGATATCCCATGAATAAATGTATATTGCTAATTTTCCATAGTTTATACAATTGTCATTTTCAACCAGCATCTTTCCAGATCGCTTGAAAACGTCCTGTATCATTTCAATAGGCAAATAAGCATGGATGCTACAATACCGTTTTCCGTATTTTTTTTTATTAAATCAGGCTTTTGGAATACTGACGCGCAACTCAAATACCATTCAATAGCCCGCGGTTTTTCTAATTATGTTGTTTAGAGAACAATTATCAAATAATTGATCTTTCATAAATATTGTCTAATAATAATAACACAATAATAAAACTAATATTATATTATATTCTATGGTTTTTATTTGAGTGACATTTTTTCCAAAAATTGTTTGGGAGTTTCGTTTTTTTTTTGTATTTTCGAATTTTGGCCAAGTTTAACTACATTAATGCCCGTATATGCGACTGATTTAATTAAACGATAAACTATGACCAGTTTTAGTTTCAAAAAAAAACCTCAATACTAATGTACTTGCAAAAATCAGCCACATACAGAACATTTTAATTCAAACAATCCTTTTATTGAATCCATATATATAACATACTATATATATTACATTTAATCCTATAAGTACGCGTACACACTTTAGTGCAAACAATTGCACACTTTGCCATTTTACCATATGTCTACAATGTGTGCATCCCACAAAGTGCATTGTCGATTGCGCATCTAAATATATAGAGCAAAGGAATCCTTTGTCCTATATACACATATTATAAATTATGTCACAAACAATAAATGCTTGTTGATTTAAAGGCTGTACGACATTTATCGTGTCGTATATGTCGTATGTGCTCCGGCCTGAGCTCACAATTTATTATTAATGTGCTCAGGAGTTAAGTAACTGGAAACAAATTCGCGAATTTGCAAAGGAAAAAATATATTTGACAGGAAAATTGTGCACAACTTATTCGCTGATTTATGTTTATGACAATATTTTTGGAAATTGGAAAATGTGAACACTCTAGAAAATTAATGTGCCGATCGCAGACACACCACTTACATTTAAATTCATGTTTTTGATGTTGCTGCAGCAGATGCTGATTTTAAGGCAAAGGGTCGAAATTCAATTATATGGTTAATTAGAGAAATTAACGAAGAGTGGTGTTCATACTATATATATAAGCCATGAAAAACGGAGGGGGATAGGCAGATACATCACACGCACACACCAGCGCAGAGAGAAGGCAATTAATTCCAATTAGTAATATACAAAGACGTTCTGTTTCTTTGAGCACAATAACGGGTTTCTTTGCAGATGCTGGCTCGTTGAAATCGTACAATCAATTATGCGCTAGTTTGCATCTCAGTACAATTGAAACATGTATTAAATAATTTATATAGAAGTGTACTCTCGGTCTCGGGAACGTTTACCAAAAGACTAATTAAAGCTGAATTCCAATTAAGAGATAAATTGACTTTCTAAACAGTGCATCTCCGCATAGCTCGGCGCCACATGCATTAGGATACATATATATGTACATATATGGGGTGAGCTTTCATGTATAAACAAAATTACGATATGTGTATATGTTATATGTAGTATATATGAAGCAGAGCGTTTCGAGAATTAACTGCTGTTGATTTAATTAGCAGTTCTCTCGTAAACTCATCGAACAGTATGTAAATTAAGAGTGACAGCCATAGTGCAAGGAACATTTACATTTTTAGAGCATCCCTAAGCGGTAATTACTGCAGGCGTCACCTCATCATCCCCTATGCACCAATAATAGAGTGAGCAATTTATAATACGGCCAAAACACCAATTTAATTGTACAACAATAACGGACATTTGAAAATGTGCAAACAAACCGAAGGCACAATAGAATAACACACAAGGTGAGCGTGCGCACCCTGAACGCGCGCCCT
Source organism: Bolitophila hybrida (assembly GCA_027564075.1). Classification (NCBI taxonomy): domain Eukaryota; kingdom Metazoa; phylum Arthropoda; class Insecta; order Diptera; family Mycetophilidae; genus Bolitophila; species Bolitophila hybrida. The sequence goes on from JANSTU010052317.1 coordinate 19,801, forward strand.
AAACAAACATTGTGTATTTTAAATTATATATTCCACGGGTGCATGTATGAGTATGTACGTATGTGTTTAGGTCCTATATATCGTGCTTCTGTGTATAAATGCCTTTACTTGCCTTTTCTTCCTTTGTCAACACAAGCGTGCTCATAAACCCCAACCCCGCATAAAAGAAGCCCTCGCGCACACACACACACTACAACCATACACATGACATGAAATAACTGCCAGATATATATTTTACATGCAATAATAATAATATATATATTTTTATATGAATGAATTCATTTCTCTGTGTACACTCATGCATTATACACATATTATGGGAAAAAAATATCCGTGTACTTTTGGTGTACATACATATCGCACACATAAGCATAATCATAAAACATATACAACATATAACAATATAATAATTTTATTTTCTGTGTTGTGATGGTGGTGGTGCTGTTGTTAGTTGTTGTTATTATTATTTTTCTGTGCAGCAACTGAGCGTGAATTATACACACCCCAGCACCCAGTGATTGTCTCTGTATATATGTGTGTGTTTACTGTA
>JANSTU010052328.1:0-20294 GCA_027564075.1 Bolitophila hybrida
GCCGCAAAAGACGATGAGTTCTACTGGCGCGGAATCCACAAATTGCCCGAGAGATGGGAAAAATGTGTAGCTAGCGAATACTTTGAATAAATGATTTATTCTTTTTCCACAAAATTTAACGTGTTTTTTGATTTAAAACGACATTTAATACTTGTACACCTGATAATGATATCAATTTTTGAGCTTAGATATAAATATCACTTTTGCAACTCCGCAATTCTGGTATATATTTTATAATTTGGAATGATGATAGTGCCCATTTTATTTTATTACAATATTTTTTGAACACATCAGTTCTTTTGCAATGGATATTTTCTGCTTACAGTATTTATTCACTATTAATGTTCTCATTTCATCATCAACAAAATAAAGTATTTTACCGTTTGTTATTTTGTTTATTGGTCAAGAGTTTAAAAAAATTCAAATTATATATATCCAGCTTTTTGCACACATATATGATATGCTCAAAAAAATATATCAATAAATTCCGTTATTTATCCATTCGAACAATATACAATGTGGTAACGCATTCTCAATAAATACATTCAACGCTTGGCAATTTAAGTTTACCGTTTATTTTACAGCACCAATAATAAATAAAGTTACAAATTAATGTTGTCATCTGAGAGCAGCCCCATTATTGTGTATGGTGAGAGTTGGCATCAATACCTAAAACCGAAGTTCAGTATTTTACTAGATGTTGGACCTCAACTGTAGGCGATGTATCAGGAATCATAAGAGAGATATTATAATGCTAAAACTACCCCCATTAACGCTTTCTAATTTGGTGAGCACAAGTTTGTTAGTTTTAATGCGTTTAATTGTGTTCTGTTAGATTCTGAGGGATCACCCTCAAGTAATCCGGATGTTGGTAATTCTTTACCATCCTGACTTTCCTTACCCATCACACTTATGTCATTAGTCGCGAATAATTCTGGAATCATCCTGGACCATGCGGTTACTTGCATCAGGAATGCTGGTTGTGAACTCTTTTTGAAGCTGGATCTTTCCTTTCCTTGCGCAAAGAGAACTTACGATTCAAAATGCGCTCATTAAATATTACTTTTGCATTCACAAGTTGCCCACAACTATTCTATTTCAGCCATAGATAGATATCAATGGAAAGCAAGACACCTTAGGTAACTACTGACGAGAGAATTCATTTGATTCCGTAAAAAGAAAAAAAATATTAAACTTTTTATGGAGAGGTGGCACCCCTGAAAAATACCCTGAAAAATAACAAAAAAAACCTTCAGCATTTTGCTCGACTGCTTGAATAAAAAGCTGTAATGCCGGATTTAATTTTACTGGGATTCAACGCCAGGTCAAGGGTTTAACAGACCAATAAAGCAACACCTAGAACAATAACGTACAAATTTAAAAAAATAAATATATAAAATGTATACTTACGGCTCTTTTTGATCCACTATAACTCAGAGACCGTACTTATTATAGCAGAACAAATATGTTCTCTGCATAAACACATGTAAATTTACCAAACATTGTGATAACCTAAAATCGATCCTTACAATTGCTTTGGCCGACGTAAATAATTTCGCCACCAAATAGTACTTTTCACAACAAAATGTACCTTTTAAGTACAATAAAATTAAACTTTTTGTCCCGCTGAATAAAATATTTAATTGAATATCGTTTTTTTTCTTTTTTTGTGTCTTTAATTTTTTCTTAGGTGCCTTCTTTTTAATTTTAACTTTTGGCTCCACCAAAGCAATGCATCTTTCTTTTTCCTTTGTATTGGCATGCTGACCTAATGTTATTGCTCCCCTTGTTCGTCCGAATCGCTGGGCAATTATTGTAAGAACTCATGAAGTTGAAGGTGCATAAAATGCAATTTTAATGTCATGGAAGCTGTACAAGATTATTCCCTAAAACGCCCTCGATTATAGCTTTAATTGCGTCCCAGGTTCGCCGGTAATTGTGTATCAAAACGTTTGTGAACTTTTCGCTTTTCATGCCCTAGTCAAATAGGAATTTGTGTGAACCCGTAATGGTCAATGAATTCGGTGTGCGGCATCGCACACTGGCCCTATGTCCCACAAAGGAATTACAGGATCCAATGATGACAAATATAATATTAATATGTATTCCGGTATTCTGATTCTTCTTATTCTTACTCAACTCTAGCTTGAAACATGTCAAAACAATAAACATGAACAAGCTTGAGTAGATATCACAGCAGTATAAAATTGAACTTAAAACTGCTTTGCGTTCAACCAAGAGATGGTTGGTTAGACACTACGCACTACTGTGAACCATTCTTAACAAGCTGCAACCTTCAATAGACGCCTGTCAAAATTTAAGTAAGTCATTTATGTTTACGTATTTCAATGCTATAGCAGTGACAAACAAACAACCGTATTATTTTGATTTTTCTTTAAATTCCACGATATGGTGATGAAAGACCCCAAAGTGAAATTGGGGAGACTAGCTGAGGCCGTAGACATGTCAATGTCTGTGTGTACAATATCATACACGACTCTTAGGGTATGAAGAAGCTTCGCGCGCGATGGGGGCTGCGGAAAGGTTATGGCCTCCACGTGATATAATATTCATTGACTTTCTTGAAAAAGGTAAAACCATAACCGGTGCGTACTATTTATCATTATTGGATCGTTTGAAAGTTGAAATCGCTGAAAAAAGGCAACATTTGAAGAAGAAAAATCCACTGTACCATCACGACAATGCGCCTGCTCATTCGTCGTTAGTTGCTCAAGCGAAATTGCATGAAATCGGCGTGGACTTATTGCCAATTCGCCAGACTTGGCCCCCAGCAACTATTATTTATTTTAAAACCTTAAGAGATGTCTCACAAAAAGGCGGTTTTATTCAAATGATGACGTTATTGCTGACACTGAGGTCTATTTTGAAGAATTTTCAATCGACTACTATACGAACGGTATAAAAAAGTTGGAAAACCACTGCAATCATTGTATCGACCTAAAATGGGAGTAAATTGTAAAATAAAACTATATTTGCTCAAAAATATGATCCCTTGTTTTCTTGGTCACGGACTTCTTGATCTGCCTGGTATTCAGCATGGTCGACCTTCAAGCATATACAGAAAATGCTTGATTGCCAAACAAATTCCCAAAAGCACCCGGTCGTATGTACTATATTTTCGTTGAGAATCGGACAGCTTTTTGGAAAAGAAACCAATTGGTTCGAGGGTTCCTTTGACGTGTTGCTGAAGCACAGCACCTACAGAAAAATCGGAGGCTTTAGTGGATAGCGATAATTCCGCATCGCGAGAAGGGTGCGCCAGTATTGTTTTACTGGAAATGTCCTGTTTGCATATTTCAAAAGCTTCATTTAATTTAACCTTTGAACTGACGAAGAATATGCTGTGCTTCTATAGCATCTTATTGGATCCTGTAATCCCTTGTGGAATATATAGGGCCAGTGTGCGATGTCGTACACCGGATTCATTGACCATTACGGGTTCACACTAGTGGTCAGGTCATGCTAATGTGCTGTACTACTCCTATTGGAGCTACTGTGCTCTAATACTCACAAAACATCTCCGATGGTTAGGAGTATTTATTTGCCCTGACACGACTCTAACAACTTTGCAGGGCAAATGCGCATATTTTTTAGATATCTCTATGTAAATCATCAACGCCACCATACACTGCTTGTTCTATACAGGGTGCGTGTGTTACTTAATGGCATTAATGTTCCGTTATTCCAAACCAATAAACTTTTTCAGAAATACGCTATTAATAGCAAGAGGAACCTACTGATTTAAAGTACTTCGAAAAACACTTCGGTCTGCCGGGCGGGATCGAACCGGCGACCTAACATGTCATCGTAATTCATGGGTAGAAAATATTAGATAAATCCAGATAAGAATCTGGAAGTTAGCGTGAATAAGCGCTCTGTAATATCCAAATGGTCGCCAGGTTCCGTCCAATTTCTTGACCATATAAGGAGGGCTTGCCCAATTGCTGCTTGGTGGACGACATATTCTTGCTTTCATCAGGTACACTAATTCGGCTCGAGTTGCATCGAGTTTATCATGTGGAAGTCGTCAAGGTCGAGCAGAACATGATCCAATGATTGATGGAAAGCGAAAAGATCGGCTACCAGGTCTAAGTGGTTGATCATTTTCACAGCATTCGATAGATTGGAAAATCAATGGAGCTATGGAATCACAATCTTGCCTTGTTATCGATTAGTCGGTTAGTCCCCTCGTAAAATTCTTGGGTCGTGTAACAACGTAGTCCGCAAATCTGCAAGTCTGCGTGTTATTGACCTTCTTTGAGATCCGATCGGGTAGGGTCGATCACATTCATCAGGATCTGATAAATCCAACACTATGACGTCCATAACGGCATCAGTTTCTGCAGATCCGTTAGTCTCTGGAAAGGCCGACGGCTGTCAAGTTGGATTGCGGCAATTACATTATCTTCTTTGACCCTAATATAAAGAGCAATGTTTTGTGGTCAGTAAATCATACGATGATACTAAAGCCTCCTTTTCAATTTGACTGTAGGCCTTTTGAGTGCCATCTTAAAAGCGATGCAATATATGACAGCACCAATGCCATAGCTTCATTCATCCACTGCCACAATAATCTCCAATGAGGAATTATAATGCGTCAGGAGTAGGTTCGAATGGAGAAACTGCTTTTTACTATATACATACTTATAGGACGTCTATTATAATATTGATCGGGCCTCCCGATGCATTTGTGGCTCGATGAGACGTATGGTGTCTTCTTCGTAGTTGCCGTAGATGAGAGACACGTTTTAGATTTTTCATATTTATAGCTCGAAAAGACGACGATGCTACTGTGCGAGACTGTATCAGTGCAGTTTCGTGCTTGATATTTGGTATGCGCTAGCATTATCCTCAAGCATAGCGTCCAGAGTCACGATCACGTTCTTCTCCGCATTTATTTTTGCCAAAAATCGCAAACAAACAGCACGCATTTGAAAAAATTAGCAGTGAAGACAATGCTTATTTGTTTTTATGATTCGAAAGGTATTGTTCATCATGAGTTCGTTCCACTGGGCACAACGGTTAATGGGCTATTTTATCTTGGTGTTTTGTTGCATCGTTTTCGTCGCATTCGGTCAGAATATCGTGAGGAACTGATTTGGAGTTTGTTGCACGATAATGCGCCGTCTCCTCGATTGTCACTCATCAACGATTTGTTGACCAAAAATCGCATTTTAACGGTCAACCATTCAATGAAAGCATTTTTATTAATTCTTGATTCTGCTTAAGCATTTCCATCATAAGATTTTTTTTGGTTATCCAGTAAGGAAGAACCGTGTTTGTTTTCTTTCTCAGGAATGTAATAGGACTGTGGACTACAGGCTATATCGCCACCTGCATTTTCGTTTCATTGGTTTCAGTAATAAAAAACCACTAAAGAGTAAATAGTGATGACTTGATCTGTATTCTGTATTCTACTACTAATATATAGTATAGTCACAATAAAATATTTAAAACTATTATGCAGAAATACGCCTCTGTGCTAGAGCGAAACCGCTGTCCTTCCAAAAAATCAATACTTCTTAATTGCGGAACTTACCACAAATCCACCCCAATATATAAGGCTATGAATCCAGTTCGAAAAATTCAAAATCATAAAAAAAATACAACTAGAAAGCTGTCTTAAAATAATCCCAAATCATGTTCTCAATAAAATCCAAGAAAACCTTTGAAACGGTAGTCCGTTCAATTCGCATTATCTTATCTCTGGTCGGTGTCGATGCATTCAACAAAAACTATCGTCCAACAAAGCATACCTACTTTTGCATTGGATTTGCCGTACTTATTCCGAGCATGCTGATCTACACAATGTGGCGTCATTGGTCTGACAAGCTTGATATGATGTCAAGATATTGTCGTGATCGGGCTTGCAATGCAGGTGATTCCAATAATAAAAATATATCTAAAAACTTTTTTTTTATTTTTTTGTGAATTCACCACAATTATGCTGTACACCGATCGATTCTATAGAAGTTATCGTAGTTTGGAGGATCTGCATAATAACGTAATCGATCAATGGGAACGATCAATGTACAAATGGATCTATCGCATCGAATGGGCTGCCAAGATTCAGTTTATTTTCTATACGGTTACGTGTCTAGTTTTTATTTCATTTCCATTGATTATGTATGTTTTTTTGAATGTAAGCATTTATCTGTATAATGTTGAGATTCCGTATATCGATCGAGACAGCCGATTTGGTTACACAGCCTCGATAATTTATCAATTGATTAGTACAAGTTTTGTAGGAGCCAGTCAATACTGGGGTGATATAACGTTTATATTTTTCTTTTTCTCCGGTGCATCGTACCTGGATTTGGTACAAATGGACTGTAAGGAACTTAGCGAAGAGATTGATAAAACTAAAAAGGACGACTTGAACAGCAGCACCAAAGTTACGGCATTACTAAGAAAAACAATTATGCAAGAACAGGCTATGAAGAAGTTATCAATATTTAGTTGTTCATTTATTTGGGAATCTAACATTGCCAATTCACAGGTACATGGAAGACATATTATATGTGTACGAGAACGGATGTCTTGTACAAATCTATTCGGCACAATATTGTCTGGCCGTGGGTTTGTTGGTCGGAGAAATGGTGCGTCATTAATTTGGCACGTATCTAATAATATTATAATGAAGAGTCTTTGCAGAGCTCCTATCCACTGGCCTATGCTGGAGCTGGTATTTATCTATATCAAATTCTCGTGTACTGCACCGTTGGCACTATCATACAGGTCAAGGTAAACATAAATAAAAATACAATAATATACAAGTAGCTGTAGCTCTTGGCACGTTCAAAATTCCAATTATATTATGTCTTTGATGTTCGCACAGAGTGAGGAATTGGCGTCGGTGGTGTACGACATTCCGTGGTACCGACTGTCCATCGGCAACCGGAAGGCATATGGAATGTTATTGCAGCACACCCAGCAAACGTTGACGCTTACTTTGGGCGGCCTACGCAAACTGAACGTTGAAACTGGATTGGATGTGAGTTATATATATTAATTATGTACATATAGATAGAGCTTTGATATAATAAATTCACGTTCATTTATAATTGCAACGTTTCTTGTTGCTCTATCTCTCAGATGTTAAAGTCCATCTACACTGTTTACATGATGTTTATTAGCATGATGAAGGCATAAAAGTGCTGCATTTGCTGAAACTTCATAGGATTTAAAACGACCATCAGTTTATAGTTATTTAATCAAAGTGTATCCATACAAAAATACAGTTTAATCATTATTTATTATACTCTATAATATATATACTATTTAATAAAGTGCTTTTTACTTGATTTTTATAATGTCTCCTAAATTTAAATATAAACACATAAAAGTTGTTCTTTTTGTTAGATCTTTTCTATCTACTACTTGATTGTGAAATGTCATCCTAAGGGTTTTTTTTGTTATCAACTATAAGAAAAAATAATTAACGTCAATCATCATCAATATCATAATTGTTATCATCATCACTATAATAAATGTCTGAGGTAACCGCGTACTGTTTTTCTAAGTGTGTGTGTATGCTTAATTGGTATAAATAGATGTATATTTTAAAAAAAAAATGTGTTATACCTAATTCTAAAGTAATTAAAAGTATAAATTGGGAAATACAATTATAAAATGACTCGTATTCACTATAAAAAAATTATATAAGAAATAAATTGCAGAATCTCGATAGAAAATAACTTAAAAATACTTGGTTTTATTTTAGATCATAATCTAATGATTTCGTATAAGATTTTGAGTGTGTGTAGGTTTTGTATCTACTGCCATTTATACAGCTGGTTCAAGGAATGTTTTGCCTTCTACTTGAATTACGTTTATCTGTGTGGGTGGGTGTTTATTTGTGTATATAGATAGATTCACTTTTCAGGTCGCTAGCTTTTAAAAAACTCAACAACGTAGATTTTTAGTTCATCCATTTGCGGCAATTCGGTGCCTCGCACATGCACGATATTTTGTGTGACTCATCCTCCAGATCGAATTTATAGTCATAGGATAACTCTTCGCCCCGACTGATTTTTCGCTTAGCGAAGATTATGATGCGACTCTCACGATCCACTTCAACGATCTCTGTAACACAGTTCGGATTGCACGAGTGATTTATGTACCGTGCCAGGCCACCGGACAGCGTAGCATCCACTACACGATCTTCGTCCAAACGGAACATGTAGATACCACGATTCTGTTAAAAACGAAAACCAAAATGTAACTATTATTAAATTAATTTTAATTAGACAAATAGCGAACATACCTTAGCTTCGTATTGTTTCTCGCGTAGTTCCGACAGCTCCGAGCGAATCACTTCGCCGATATACTCAATGACCATCGTATGCTTTTCCAAATCTCTGGCAGCGTACAAGCCAAGTCCTTGAATCTTAGATCTAAACAATAAAAATATACAAAACTTAGTAACTTGGATATGTTTCAGAAATTCGATGCACTGTACCTAGCCAGGAATACATTGTTTCGCCATTCTTGCTTCATCTTCTTGTACTGCGAACTCTTCGAGTGTACGAATTGTTTGCTATACGGACACGCCACTTCTCCAGCCACATTATTTGAGGCCACAAATGCCGGTCGCTGACTAGCTGATCCAGACCGCTGTGTATGTGGTTTCTTCCAGCTAACATTTTGAGCTGGTTTCGGTTCAGTACGTGCTGCACCCGAAGGATTGATAGCCAGTGGTAGTTCCAGCAATGGATTTCGCCCATATTTGAAGCGATAATCGGTCAGAGTCTCAATGCCGGGCAAACTCTCCAGTATACGAACGACAGCTGGTTCGGTGAGACCAAACAGGTCTTCACCGATCACATACTTTGGGAAAACACGAATCAATTGATTATCCTTGCGCAATTGAGCCAATCGCTCGAGTACTCGTTTCCAGAGTGCCTTGGGCGTAGCATCTCTCAGCTCGATGTCTTCTTCCTGTGGTTCCTGTATAAGCAGTCGAAACTCTGGGCGACCACCGACATCAGCAATGGAGCACACATAGCGACAGCGCTTATTCGGGCGTCGCATTGACCAATAAAATCGAATCTAGTATACAGACAAAATTATTATTTAGAATTTATACATTAGAAAATGAACTTACGATTTTATAACCAATCGGATAGATATAATTTGACGTATGGAAATTCTGCAGCTGATGCGGCAGCAATTGACCAATATTCAAGAAGATCAGTCCACCGACACGCAAAAGATTACTTAATTCTGAGTGATGCATAACAGCGGCCACCTGACGACTTTCGTCACGTTCCACATAGACACGTCGCTGTACACTGAGCGTAGTCAGTTCATTGTCCTTCTCTGACTTAAGGGCATGCGTTGCACAGTGTGTTGATTTGTTCTTATAGAAAACACAGTTGTCCTTTGCTGCACAACCCAAATGATACATGCTACTGCAACGATTTTTGAAACACTTTACAGTGGCTCCAGTTTGACTGCAAAATATACAGATTTGAGTGTGACTCTGCTTGAGGGCGCTCTCAACATTCATAAGTGCTCCGTTGACAGTTTCGTAGACACCATCTGACCAGAGGGCACAATTTAGATGGACCTATGATAAAAAATATATATTATAATCTGTAAATAATATTTAACTAAAGTACAGGAGAGCAAATAATTTTTATAAGAGGTCGTTATTTTGGTAAATGTAAATGTAAATTTTATTCTAAATATCATTTTTTTAAAACAGGCAACACATTCTTTAAAATATTTAGATACAAAAAACTTATCGTCCACCAGCTCGTTGTAATGATTATGAGAATGAGTCGATTATTGATCAGATCAATGAAGTCAGCAATGATGAAATTACGGTATTCGTATTGAATATGATGGCATTCGTTGATGATGTGCCACGCACATATGCAGAAATTGACGGCAGAGAAGATTCTGCAGAATGGAGAAATGCAGTCGAAGCTGAAATGAAATCGCTACTGAAGAATCGAACATGGACATACGTTGAACCACACCCTGTCAGTTCAAAGTTGGTATTCTCTAGAAAGCAGGATGAGTTTAGGCGGCCAAACACTTCGAGTGTTGTTGGCTGTTGCAGTCCGTACGGGATGTGTGTACGGCGTTCTTCAAAGTTGATCTTAACGATGGAAGTTTTAATAAGCAACCATAGCAGGCATCTCGTGTCTGGAATGAGGATAATCCCTCAATATTGCGATCAAGAAAACCATCTCAGGAGAATTTGAGATGAAGGATATAGGCGATGTTCGCCATTTTCAGGGTATCACGGCGAAACGTGCAAAAAAAATAGAACAACGGGCATACTTGGAAAATGTACTCAAACGTTTCAATATGAATACTTACAACGGAATTTTACCGACTACGTCGGGCGCACTATGGATTCATGGCGACGATGAACTGAAGCAAAAGTAATGTTTGACTACAATACAGTGTCGGTGTTCATGGTCTCGCATTTTGGACCCCGAAATTAATCTTTAAAGCAGAGTCTCGTGGGTATTGGGCAATAATGAATCGAACGTAAAAAAGGATCTTTTGAAGGAGATTTGGTGATGACCGCCAAACCGTTAAATAGAACATGCAAGATTGATGCAAATAATATAATACAAGGAGAACAGTGACATCAAGTTCGACGGAACGATGGAGTTAATCAGTGGGTGCGTAAATTGCGTCGAAGGAAAACAGCAACGCGCAGCATTGTGGGACAACTGTTCGCCAGAAGAGTTTTGGTCTAGCGAGAGCTGAATCTGTCGGAATTGAAGTTCTTCATCAATGAATCAATAGCCACAGTTGAAACAAGACACCAATGGAATCATTGGGCGCATGGAATCATTTGGGCGCAGCATTGCTATTATTGAACTAAAAAAGATCCTGCGAAAATCCATGTGGCTTGGGAGACTGCAAGCCTGCGTCTTCTCCATGCGAAATATCATAGAAACTAGTCAGTGAGTGGACCGAACGGACCAAAAAAAAACTTGCCATATCGCGAGGCTGTGGGAAGCTTGTTGTTTTAATTCCAAGGGACAAGACCAGACTTATCAGTTTTTCGATTTCATTAGCCAAAGTCAACAATTTCGACTTTGTTTTTACAAATTTTCAATTATCTCAACTTTCGTGTTCCATTCATTCGGATTTTATATGGGTAAATATAAATCATCCACCAAAACTGCTTTTTATTTAGTTTTTCAGGAAAATGCCTCCACAGTATAACATAAAAAACATTTATGGTTTTAAAAAAAAAAATAATAATAATGATCACTCTCCTGTGTTAACATAATGCTACTTACCCATTTGTCCACATCGAAATTCAGCAATCTTGATGGTCCATCCGCAACGCCATCTCCAACGGAATGACAGAACAAACACTGTCGCGTATCATCGGGCATTTTCGGTGTTGGCATAACTGTTATATTCATGCGAAATAACAACTCGGTTATATCACGTTCGGTCATCTTTCGCTGTTTAATTGGTGACCGAAAGCATCCGGGTGAATAATGCTTATAGCGCATACCTTTGTGCTGTTTTACCGGTGGCATGTCTAAACAATCTTCGGACATTTTACGGGATAGCTTTGTTTCTGATTCCACTGGAACACCACTGGACTCTGTAAATGTTGCATCAAGATCTTCGCAGATCTCTTGTTTGATGTCTAAGTCACGTATGCAAATACCAACGTCTTTTAGGTCTGCCTCATTGAAGTCAATGTCCATTTTAAGATCTTCTTCGTCATTCGAATCGACAGGTCCATTTTCGGTGGTCAACAGTACCATCGGATCTTTATGTTCATTTTTGAATTTTGTGTCATCGTATGTGCCTGTCCCGGGTCCCGACATCTCAAATGTTTTGTCCTGCAAAATACTTGTGGGACGCCACTGGAATTGTTTATAGCATGGTTTACTGCAGAAGTACAAATCATCGGAATCACTGAGCAATTCGCCAGCATTGATCGTTAACAATGGAAATTCTGAAGCTTTTGCACGAATTATTGTATTCAAGATGACAACGTCACAGTGTCTACAGAATTTAGCAGCTCCATTTAAGATTGTTTGTATGTCAATCGGTGCACCTTCCTTACCGTCCTTGCCACGTGTTCGATATAGACCTAGTTTTTGACTGGGCGGTGTTGTTGTACGCTCTACAATTTGATATGTGGTAGGCGGTGGAATGTGCAGAATATTAGCGAGATCACGTAATACTCCGAGAATATCTTCGGCAGCCGATGAGGTTAGGGTCAGGGTAACAGTAACATTACTCTTATCTTTCAATGGTATCGGTGGACCAAATCGTGATTTAACACCGAGTGAATCGAATGTTGTTCCTTCGTTTTCTTTGTTATTGGCATTTGTCGTACAGATTTCGTTTGTATTCAATGACAGGCCTGCCTTCAGACGTATCGGTATCGGTGCTATAATCGGAATCGGTGGAGACATACGTTTGGCAATCATTAGTTCATCGTTGTTCTCTTGTTCTTCTTCATGTATCAAACGTAGACCCGGATAGTTGGGTGGAGCATCCCAGGACACACATTCGGGACTGGATGAACTGATGATTGTGTCCGGTGTCTCAACATCACGTTCTTTGTGATTCACTGTGTCCGAGGCGTACTTGTGACGTGGTTCCTCGTCGGTTTCGAATTTAATCGGTGAGAATTCTTGATCATAGAATCCATAGTGTGTGGAGGCATTCAGTGACTCGGATAGAGGTATACAATTTCCGAACGGTTGGGTATTGTAGAGATCGGCAACATTTGGAAGTTCAGCCGAACCATACGTGCCTTTTAGGTCACCGCTGGCTATACTATAGTCTTTATCACAGCCGAATTTGGTTAGATCACCAGTACCGAAGGTCGGACAGATACCGTAGTTACGACTGAGCAGTGGTTCGAGTATTTGCATTGGTGGCAGAAGTCTTAGCTGTACCATTAGATTGTCAATGAAAGTATCGTAGTCTTCGTCGATTTTAGACAGTTTTCGTGGTTTCTTTTTTGTAGAAGTACAATTTGTTGTTTCTTTGCTTTGAATTTGCATTTGACGACGATTCTTTTGGTATTCGCGACGTTTGCGACGTTTCATTTCCAGTGCAGACTCTTGTGCAGCTTTGACGGCTGTTTCTTCCTCATTGAGCGGTTCGAGTGGTTCATCTTTTGGTATGAGCTCACTTTTTATGGCACTCTGATCGGAAGCAGCACTCTGCTGTGAATTATCGTCTAGGTATTCACGTTTCACTTCACTTTGCGAACTCGGACCCTGTGGAGTGGTCGGTGTCATTGGACTCTGCTGCAAAATCTGTGGACTGGACTGTTCGAGTTTAATTGTAGACTGTGGAAATGTGGGAGACGATTGTGTCATTGAAATCGATGATGGTGTTGACATGATGTACGGTGGTGGTGGTGGTTCCGTGGAGGGTTTGGTAATTGTAGGCGATAGACGACTAAACGATGGTGACGGTGTTGAGGTTACCGAAGAGGTTTGTGGTGCCTGTGTTGTTGGTGAAATGGCTTCTTTTTTGATGATTGACTGAGACCAACTCTTGCGCATCTCTATGACGGGTGATTGTTGTTGTTGTTGCTGCTGCTGGTTATTAGAACTTGGTGCTGGTTTTGATACGAATGAGGTTTCACGGGACAAAACCTGATGTGGTCGAGGCTTTGACTGATCTGCGATTGTTGTTGCACAAGACGTTTGAGTGTTATAGCTTTGCGGAGATGATCGCAATGAATTTGGTACTGGTGGAATAACCGGTCGAGCTAGTTGAGCTTCCAATGAACTAACCACACCTAGACTGGGTGCACGTATGCCAGGAACAGATCGAGAGCCCATAGACGATGGAGACGGCGATGGAGCATTGCTATTACCCGAGTTTTGTAGCAATTGCTTGAGTAGAACATTCTGTGAATCATCAGATTTTAATTGAGACGGAGCAGCCATACTGGCAAACTTAAAGCTACTGCTCTCAAGCTTGGTTTCATCGGACGTGTCCATTGGTTCCTCTTTAACTGTTGCCACCTCTAGGCTGTGTCGCTTAAGACCAAGAATCTGTGCTGGTGTTTCTTTCATGAATCCCGGCACTTCGTCTGTTGACTTGGAACGTCTGAAGGGACTACTGCTGCTGGTCAACTGAGAATGTAGCATGGTACTGCTAGACTTGGTAGATGGTTGACTAAGTGTTGCACCGAGGATACTACCGCTAAGCGGACGATGGTGTAAACTGGACTGTAAAATATTCTGTATGGCCTGCGTTGAACTGGACGAGGTCATAGACATTGTAGGCGGTGCAGAAGTATTGCCCGATATAATACCTGTACGGGGAGCCATTATTAGAGCTGGTGGTTGACTGGATGGTGTTGTAAAGTGTAGATCACTGTACGAGATTCGAGCAGATGGTGTGGAGGACAGAGAACTGCTTAGAATGCTGAAATTTGGTTTGGATACTGTTTCAGCAGACGAGGAAGCAGCACTTGTATCCGAAGCTTGTGATATTATAACAGATGATGAGGACGAGTGATACTGTGAAGGTGGCTGTTGGCCGAATGTTGAGGAAATAGTAACGGAACTCGTTGAGGTGATTTGCTTCGGTGATCCGTAGACCAGAACTGGTGAACCGTTTGCAGACAATGATGAAGAAACGGTACGCAACTGTTTTACGATCATGACACTTCCTGAGGTCGTGACTATTGGTGTGATGCCACTGATAGTCTTTTGTGTAATCGTCATGGATTCAGTTGATTTTGGTTTATCGTAGACATACTCAATTTTTGGCATGTCAACACGATTGCCCGGAAGAGAGTTATCATAGTTTGTAGTTTGTTGATGGTCTTTCGGAGTCACCGGATCTGCCCTCGGCTGACTCACGGATGTCATAATCGACCGAACCTGTTGCGTTACCGTAGACATGTTTGTACTGATATCGGTCGTCTGAGATAATGGTGACAGTTGAGGCATTGCTGAGTGAATACGCTGATTTGTCGGTGTAGTTGGACTACGTGAAGATTCTCGAGACTTAATAATGACATGCACAGGAATAACACCTTGTTTTGGTTTGTCCTTAGAAATGCTATCTTGTGATTCCGGTGATTTTTCACTTGTAAGCGTAGCCAAACTTTCTGACCGTGAATTCGATGGCGAAGTTCGTTTCCAGTCGTCCGATAACATTTCATCTAATTCAATAATTTTCTCTTGATTACTGTTCGATGTTTCCGAGGGCGATGGAATTACTTCAACGGGTACGGAATCGGTTAGTAGTCTTTCTTTTTCAGCAGAATCCTCGTTGTCTAGTGACAACATATCCGAATCTTCATGCTCGATGGAACTGTCTGGAGATATGGACTCATCTTCGAATATCTTGTTCGGAAGTGATATATCGTTAACTACCAACGAGGACATATTTGAGAAAGCCAGACTGGGTGTCATAGTTTTTGAAATGAACTGTTTATCGACAGAGGATGTCTTTTTTAGTTGCTGTTGTTTCGGTTGATTCTGAACCTGTTGTTGTTGTTGTTGTTGCTTGACCTGTTGCTGTTGAAGCAGCTGTTTCTGATGATGCTGCTGAATTATATGCTGTTGTTGATTCGATCTGGCCAGCGCAGCTTGCACAATACGAGCATTAGACGTTTGGCTGAGATTAAGCGAGGACAGTGTCACAATGGTAGATGTATTTAGCTTTTGACCGCCAACACCGATCAATGTTGGACTCTTCGATAGACTCAGACTAAGTGGCTGATTCAACAGTTTTTTGTTAGCCTGATGTTCGCTGATTTTTCCATGCGAAGGACTTATAGGTACGTTTTTCAGTACTGGCACAGATATGGTTGTATTGCCAATCGATACCTTAGCCGTTGTCTGAGTAGCATCTTTCACAAGTTTCTTGTGTGCAATTGCCTGAGCTGCTGTCGAGTAGATTGGAACACCAGCCTTTGTGGTCATTATCGAAGTGGCCGTTATCGGCAGCCGACCGTACGTTACAATCTGAGTGGTCTTTGGTGCCGATGTTGTTGCGACATTCTGTGGTAGCATCATTGTGACAACGGTACGTTCTTTAATACGAAATTGCGAATCTTTATCAGAATCAGCTGTGCCCTCGACAGAAGAAACACTCTCTTTGCCATCTTTTGAGTCCTTGGAATTTCCCGAATCTATCATGGCCTCAAAATCTTCAACAGTCGCTATGTTCGGTTCAACCGGTGACTTTAGACTTGAATCGGTTATTACAATCTCAGAACCCATTGACATAAGATCATCTTCATTAGTGGCAAAGTGTTCCTCGGACATTGTCGTGTCCATGTCATCTTCATAGTCCGGTGACTCGGGATTACGAATATTCTTTCCATCCTCATCACTGCTATCAATGATTATCGATTGTCGTTCATCATCGTTTTGTGGACTTGTCAAAGGCGCGCTGACCAATTCGTTGGTATGCTTTGAGTCTTCCTCGTTGGGCTGTCGATGCTTCATAGAATCATCACTATCAGCATAACCTTCAACACAGGCAAACAGTGGATATTCTTCAACAACCTCGTCCAGGGGACTTGAAACGATACCAAACTCTGATCCAGCTGTAGAATCATAGATCACAGACATTTCGTCCACATCGTTTACATTCGGTGCAACTGAACTCAACGATACCTCCGCATCAACAACTGTCTTATCATTATCATCATCGTAGTCCATATTTATGCGTTGCTTTTCATCTGGACTACTATCGATTACAACGATGTCTTCGAGTTGCGTGCGTTTTAGAGTTTTATGAGAACTCTGACTATTGCTAGGCGACGAACTACTCATCGAAGAACCATTAGAACCATCATCGAATTCATTATAGTCTTTATTCACCAAAGATGTAATTTTCTGGTGTTGCACAACGCCCATGGTGGTTGAGCGCTTCTTCACAATTTGTACTTTTGATATTGACGCATCTGGCTTGATGTCTTTGATTGGCTGTGACTGAGCACTACTGGATGGCGTTGGTACTCGTTTAGCACCCTTTCCAATGGTGTACATTGGTGCGCCACCACGTAGACCAAGTCTAGAGAATACGAAATTTGCTGGTACTGGAATTGGATTGTAGATGCCTGCAATACCACCACCTCCGCCGCCGCCGCCTCCCGAATTATTATCTGTTTCGTGTTGTTGCGCATGTGGGTGCATTTGGTGTTGCTGCTGCTGCTGCTGCTGCTGTTGATGCTGTTGTTGATGTTGCATCTGATGCTGCTGCTGTTGATGCTGCTGTTGTTGTTGCTGCTGCTGCTGCTGCTGCATCATATTGCTCTGCTGTTGCTGCATGTAAGCTTGCTGCTGTCTTTGCTGTAGATTTTCAACGCTCTGTGGTCTCTCTGGATTTGATGGTGAATTTATTGGTACACCCGCACTTGGAGGTCTTCGCATGAGTGTAGCATTGAGCATGGGGTTATTCTGGAGCTGTTGCTGTTGCTGTTGCTGTTGACCGATCATCATTGGAGAAGGAGGCTGTTGTTGGTTGACCATTTTTGTCACCATAGTTCCCTGCTGCTGTTGTTGTGGATTTTGCATATGCTGCTGCTGTTGTTGTTGCTGCTGCTGCTGCTGTTGTTGCTGAAGCTGTTGTTGTCTCTGCTGAATCAACGCGCGCTGCTGAATAAGTTGCTGAGCACGCGGATTTTGAATATGCTCCATATTCTGCTGGGGATTTGGCATATTTCCTGGGGACATTATCGGCTGAGGACTACCCAGAGGTGAATTGTAACCGGCTATATTTTGACGGTTTCCTTGTTGTTGCATATGCTGTTGTTGCAGTTGTTGTTGTTGCTGCAATTGCTGCTGCTGCTGCATTTGCTGAGCCTGCTGCTGTTGTTGTTGTTGTTGCAGCATTATGCCAACTCTGGGTCGATCACTGCTCTGTATACCCACAACTTGAGGCCTAGCAAAACGCTGTTGTTGTTGCTGATTCTGCTGATGCTGTTGTTGATTCACCATCATTTGTGTTTGATTCAGATTCTGTTGGCCATACGGATTTCCAGGACTGGTCACCATTCGATTGTTTACCATTAGCTGCTGTGGCACACCACCGATACGATGCTGTGGCGAGGTCATGTGTGGTGCAGGTGACGTTAGACGACCGGGCAACGATGGCGATGGTGATGGATTGGCCGGACTGAATGGACTTTCATCGTGCAGCGAATGTGGTGTACCGATTCGAGGTGACTGCTGCATACTGCTGTACGGTGACATACTGGAGTTACCCATTTGACTAGGACTCTGTTGCATCATTGAGTTTACACTGCCCGGACCTGGACTCTGGGACATTAGTGGACTTGGTGAATGCAGTGGACTACGACTGGGCTGCAACAGGGGATTGCTCAGTGGAGATGGTACGGCTTGCATCATATTCGACTGGGACGAAGGTGACGGAGACATTAGCGGTGATTGTGGAGCCATATGTGCAGGTGATGTGCCCGGATGATTGGCTAGCGGTGATATCATCTGTGGTGACATCTTCGATTGCTGTTTGCTCTTGTAATCCTAAAAAAAAAAAATTATTATAAAATGGCATAATTGTAATTTGGTGTTTTAAAAAAGATATTCTGTTTTTCTTTTTAATATGCTTCAGGAGAGGAAAAAGTAAAGTTTAGTAATGACTCTTTTGTGGAGGATATAAAGTAAGATAAATAGGACAATCACAATGGTGCTTCTTAAGATACAGTTTTAATGTTGGAGGACATTGCGGATAATTTGGTAGTTCAATCTCGAAGTTTGTCTTTCTTCTTCTTTTTCTTCAAACCGAGTTAATATGGTTTCAACAATATTCCTGAATAGGTCTTGTTCGCTTAGAGTTGTTCTTTTCTACAAGGGTGGCACATCCAGTATACGTTTCAGTACTCTGTTTTGTGTAATTTGTAATCGTAAGAAGTGTGTCTGAGCCATATTTCACAAAACCGAACACCCAAACACTAACATGGGATGAACGATACTTTTGATGACAGTAAGCCTATTTTCCGGGGAGTTAGTTGTTATGTTAGATGCTCGTCTAGAACGATTCCGAAGTATGTTGCGGTTTTTTGCCAAGAGATGGTTTGGCCAAGGTGGGTCAAAGTTCTGCTTCTGTGCCACCGTTCACTTTGATTTTCCATTTATCAAAGTATCGCTCAAGGTTCAAGGAGCGCTGAAACAGACGCTAGACGTAAACACTGCTGTGACGTCTGCTGGGCGTTTTACCGAGTTTGAGTATTATCGCCACTGAAAACAACATCCTTAATAAGCGAGTTCAGAAACTGTACCTTTGTTATGTGAAATTTGCGTTCGTTGCCATGGTCTTTTTGTAGTGTTACGTAGTTGGATCAGTTTTTTTGTGTTTTCTGACAGTTCCACAATCTTGTTGGTAACTCTACATCGCTGAATCTTTAAATCTTGGGCTTCGTTGATAATTGACGTGCATTGCTGGATTTAGCATTCAATTTCGGTTGTGTCTGGCAGAGATGGATCATTTAGATCCTGACGGCGATTGACTTTTCGGCTGAATGGATCCAATAAGCTTTTTCGTAGTAGTTTTTCGTGGTATATTTCAATATTGCAAACAGGGCAGGATTGTGGTCTGAGCTCAGTTCGTTTAGAACAACGGATTGCTCCAAATATCTAGAGGTGTTCGTAACAGCTATGTCGAGAACGGAGGGGTGTCGATTTGGGTATGTCGGGTGGAGCATATACAAAAACTGTCCACTTTGCTGTAAATCGAAGAAATCAAAGATGCATTTTCCAACTGTATTTTGGTCAACGCAGTTTATGAGGTGTCGAATTCGAAGTGGCTTGGATTAAGATCTCCGATTACTAAGAACTCATCTTTTATTTGTATTTTGATTCAAATACTGCCTTTTGTTTTTTTGACGATAACGCTCACGTTTTCGAGAGAGTGTTTCATAAAGTTGGCAATGAGGAGATGTACGATTTTATGTCTCACTGAGATAGATATGACACTACCGCGTGGCTCCTGCATGTCCGAAAGTCGCAAAGGTTAAATGATGCTCAGATCAACATTTATACGATTTAGGAGTACGTTCAGCTCTGTTCGTTTATTTGAAATACTGTTGGTGTTCCATTGGAGAAGACATATTACAGCGTTAAAGAGAAGATAACACATCACTCAATAAGTCCGTAGGATGACACATAGATGGGTTGCTATGTAATAATCCATAAGATTTGTAGGAAGTACCAACCTTAAAAAGATATCTGTCAAAATTTCATAACACTCCGACGATTAGTTTACCAGTTACAGAGGTTCAAGTGACGCTACTTTTGAGTTTTTCAAAAAAAATAATTCAA
>JANSTU010052339.1:0-20268 GCA_027564075.1 Bolitophila hybrida
CATCCCGGAATATAGCTTTAAAAAGTGTTTCGATGATTGGATTGTTCGTTGGAAGAAGTGTATTGCCTCAGAAGGGGTCTATTTTGAAGGGGATATAATAAATTTACAGATAATACAGATTGTGCCTGGCGCGAAATTCCATATATCGGTTTATTATGAAAGTTTAGTTTTGTGGTGATTGAAATGTTTGCGTAATGAAGATGGCATTAAATATAAGCTTTACATCATATAGAAATTATAATTCAGAAGTTCGATGTTTATTGTCACAAAAGTCATAAATCTTAAAGTCACATTTCCTAAAACGCAAAGAACATAATAATTAAGTTTCTCTGAGTTGCGGACAATTTAGAAATGTAAGATTCAGGTTTCAGTGAAAAAATATTATAGAAAGAAATCGAACCATTAATTTAGAAGTAATTTTTTTTTTTACTTATAACATCAAATCACCCACATGATATTTTTCAACGGTCAACCATTTTTCAAACATGCATTTTCAGGCATAGCCGTCAATATTCCATGAAATTTACCGAGGAATCACCCGTATAAGAAATGCACTCATGTCTGACTCACTCTATATATAATATATACATTTATTCATTTTCTATACAAATATTGCCAAAAAATACACACACGTATATTGAAAATATCGATTTATTGCAAATTGTATATTGCATATGTGTATCTATATATGTGTCAGCGTGTTCGTGATATATAGATAATATTCTTACTCGAAACCGATTACGACATTTCCGTGCTGCTAAAAGATTTTTAATGTCATCGTGTGAAACATGTTTCCAATTCGGCTTGTTTTGGAATTGGAACCATTCATCCTGCACAAACCAAAAGCCAAGAAAACGATGATTAATATATAGGTATACTGAATAAGGGTATGTGTGGGTGAGCTTTATATACCTGTTACCTGCCAATATACAATACATTAGGTGCATATATGTATACTCGTATACTACATATTATATAAGAACCTCTAAAAGTGTCCAACATCATTTGATGCTTCAGCGAAAATCTATATAGATATATACAATATTTTAAGATATATTATTACGTCATTAAACGCCAATCAAGCCCATGTATATATCTTTTTTAAATTCTTCAAAACAAATTGTCATGTGTTCGAGTATAGACTTTATATAATTATTGTTACGTGCTCAGTATTCTCCCGATGTCATACACAACATGATGGCTAGAGGTCATCGATACTATATAATATAAAGATTATATTTGTATATGTTAGTACCTATAATATTATGTAAAATCATACAACAAATAATACTTTTTGCAAATAATTACATTTTGATGGCATATAAGCGACACAGATGAATATCTACAGGAGAAATTATTAGATGAATATCTACAGGAGAAATTATCGAATGGTGAAGTGTGAATGATGGAATATTTTTTTTTTTTTATTATCTTTTTTAGACAGTTTTTGGGGCTTTAATTCTAAAGCAACAAAGCCGAGAATATAGACT
Source organism: Bolitophila hybrida (assembly GCA_027564075.1). Lineage (NCBI taxonomy): Eukaryota > Metazoa > Arthropoda > Insecta > Diptera > Mycetophilidae > Bolitophila > Bolitophila hybrida. The sequence goes on from JANSTU010052339.1 coordinate 1,491, forward strand.
GAGATGTAAACATAATTATTACACTGTAATATCTTTTTTATTAAAAACAAATGAAATATTGAAATAAATTGGTTGCGAAAAAGTAGTTACAGAAAAATTCTTCATGCAAATATTTTGGTGTATAAATTAAAGAAATCGGCCCAGCGGTTTCGAAGTTACACCGTAAAATTTCTTTTATGTATACATCAAAATACTCGGGTGACAAAGAACTATGATACTACGCATAACTTTGTGTTAACCACTGTTTGCAAGAACAAATCGGTAGCCATGTTTACGTGATTTGTCGATGTGACAGATTATAACGAAATGTTTGAGATTGGTCGGAATAGCAGACGAAAACGTAGTGCCATTGAATATTGACATCTATCATGGGGCATGTGTGTCTGCATGCTGTCTTTGGAACATATCGCGCTTCAATCAAACCAAACCAGTGATCATCATCGCGAGAAAATAAAAAAATATCATACATCAATGGCCAAAGAGGAGGCTTTAGTGATTTTAAATGAACCGAAGACGTGACGTCGCTAATGGGATAGCTTGGATGTCAATGTCATTTCAAATGAAAGCTTTTATGCACATTTTTTATCAATGCTCTTTGACGACAGAAAGACGGTGGAGCCTGTAGGGCAATAAATTAAATTATTCATGATCGGACCACGCTATCTGATCCGTCCAAGGTTAGAATTTATAAAAATGTTGCCATCAATTTTAGCTGTACTAACTACCTCGATTTGATCGATTTAAATAACGATACGATCTTGTTTGAATCTCCATTTATACAAAAGATTCCTTTTGAATATTTGCAAAAAAAAATCGAATTTGACGAGGCAGACCCAGAAATTCCCTCCCATATACAAGGAACAGAACGGCACGTACAACTGTTAACTAGCGTTTCCCACCAAGCTGTTCCCGAGAAACGCGAATTCTGGTTACAACGATCACAGGTAGAACAAGGTTGGAGGTATGAACAGCAAGCACGAATTTCATCATTAATAGATTACATAGCAAACATTCTAAAATTTAAATTGAAAATTGAAATATCGATGTATTTTCACACAATTTATATTATAAAAAAGAGTGTTTTCTACATACTTGAATAACCAAATTCTATTCTTTTAATTACTTCTTACCACTTCTTACCAAGTATCATAGCCCTTTGTCCTACGAGTATTTTGATGTATAAATTAAGGAAATTCGTTTAGTCGTTCCGAAGTTATAGAACAAAATGCGTTTATTTGTCGATTCGAGTTGGCCCATTTTACGCTGTAACTTCGGAATCGCTGGTAAAATTTTGTTTAATTTATACATTAAAATGTTTGTATGAATATATTCTACCATGATCATTTAATTCCCGGAAGTTATTCAGAAAACCAAAGTTACACATTTATTCTCCAATATCGATATTGTCGCCTTCAAAGTACTCTCCTCCGACTGTATACCAGCGGTTGATCCAGTCATCGAAACATTTTTTAAACTCTATTTTCGGAATGCACAAAAGGGCCTCCAGCGATTTTTCCATTGTCTCCTCTCGGCCGCTGAAACGAGTTCCGCAGAGCGGATTCTTAATTCAATTGCACAGGGAGTATTATGTAGCGACAAAATATTGATTTAAATAAAAAAAATTACGTATTTTTGAAATTATACATTTTTTATATTTAAATTTCCTACCGAGTGGTATAGATTATTGATGATTATTATGATTATTTTTATATAGTCACTTTGTAAAAGTTACTTGGAATTGTCCAAGGAATTTTTCTGTTACTACTTTTCACGACCAATGAATATTTGTCACCTTTATGCATCAAGTATAGATGAATTAAACATAATATTTGAGAATATAAATATATTATACACATTATTGCTAATATTTCTGAGAGTTGGTCAAAACCGTATATGCCCTCGAAAAATGTAAATATTGGTAATTTTGAACTTATAAGACATGATCGTGCGATACAACGTGGTGGTGGAGTTGCTATTTATATATTATAAATAAAAGTATTAGCTCAAAAATAATCATAACATCGACTGTATATTTTAAGACCGAGTTTTTTGATCATTGAATTGAATTTTCTTCTTTCTAAAGTTTTAGAGTTTTTTATAAACCACCTAGAATTGATGAATTTGATGTGATTGAAAAATTATACTTAGCTTGGGTATTCATTCTGCAAAGCAATTGCGAGCTCGTTGAAGGTGACGAAAGCGTACTCGGAACAATAAATCCATTCTTTGTCCTATTCTCGCAGCTTTGACTGGGCAGCAAATAGCAAAAGCTGCTCGTCCCATCCATACACTGTTTGTAGTGTTTTTATCCTCTTTACAAACTTATCCGCTGTCATACCCTTGTGCACCGTGCAATGGCAATTGTTGCTGTGATGTACCAAATTACATCTGATGCTGTGCGTTATGTGGCTCACCTGTTTCTGTCAATCTTGGCACTTCTCTATATATGGATCCTGTATGTTCTGTGTTATAGGTAACGACTGTGGTTGTGCTCACTGCGGGCCGTTCTGCTGTATACCGTGCAGCAGATTCGGTTGAGTACACTGTGTCACTGGCTGGTACGACATCCTCGGTACCTGATCCTGTTGTGTGATGAGTGTCGTCCCTCGCACTTCATACTGCGGCACTTGACTATAGGGCTCTTGTTCTCTCACTGGCACCGGTGTTCGTCGTTACGTTGGCTGAACTAAATTTGGTAGCTGCAGCTTCTGATGTGGTTGTTGACTCTGCTGGATTGGATGCAGTTCATGTCTGACAGCAAACGGTCACCCTGCTTGAACTGTTGCCATATCTGCCTTATCTCGTGCTCCATCTCAGCTTCTTTCTGTCGCCACTCAGCCTCTTTTGCCACATTTTCCGACTGTACTCGGCCATACGTCTCGGAGTCCATGCCACTTGCGACCGTATTCGAGATAAAGTATTGCCTGATGAATGTGTGTCTCTATCATCCACATCATCTGCAACCGTGTTAGCATCGTAGAATTGTGTGCGATTGGATTGAAGAGTCTCATCAGCGATGTGGAAATTTCGTCCAGCCGCTTCAAGAGGGTTGCCTTGTTGCCAGACGTCAACATGCCCATTTCTCTCAGGCACTGTCGAAGCTGCGGAACCGTCTTCTTCTTGGCTGACATATTCCTTTAAGCACTACTTTTAAAAAAAACATTTTTTATTGTGTTGACTTTCGCAGATCCCACTTCTGATCTGTCAGGAATGATCCAGTCGGTGAACAACGTTCTATTGTGAAGTCTATTTTAATCTAACAATCTCTTTATTATATTAGTTATCACTGTATTCTTAATTCAGTTATAATATGCGATTACGACTACTTTTCTAATTCTAATTTGAATTTGAATTTGAATTTAATTTATTGCCGGAAACGTTACAAAATTCGGGTCTGGTGACTGTGTCAATAAAGTCCTGCGGTATGTTTATTCAATTGTCAATTATTCATAAAATTGGTTACAATCATCCGATTGAAGTTAAATATGCGCCGTTTTGTTCAATGACTAGTTCCCAGTGTGTGTGTGGCCTGGCGTTGTCCTGATGGAAGACAATTCGGCCTCTGTTGATCAAAGATGGCCTCTTATGCATGAGTGCTGCCTTCAATCGGTCCAGTTGTTGGCAGTACAGGTCCGAATTGATAGTTTGGGGAGCAGCTCATTGTGGATGATTCCCTGCCAATCCCACCAAACACACAGCAGAACCTTCCTGGCCGTCAATCCGGGCCTGGCCACCGTCTGGGCTGCTTCACCGCGCTTCGACCACGACAGTTTGCGATTCACGTTGTCGTAAGTGACCCACTTTTCATCGCCAGTCACCATCCGCTTCTTTGTCGTAGTAGTACAGTAAAATATGATTTACTCTTTATTTTGCTCCATGTTACAAACGACTGATCCAAACAACATCAAACTGTCAAACGCGTGTGTTAGCACTTTAAGACCTTTCCAACAAGCTATAGCATAAACATATGCATTTATATAACAACACAAATTATTGGCATTTTAAAACAATAAACATGGTGCGTTGTCTTAATGGTAAACCAACTGACAATTTGGATAATATGGCTGGTTTAGTAACAGAAATAATTGTTCGAGATTGATTATCGCCTGCTATTGATGATCCTCAACCTTCCAGGACCGGTTTTCATGCTCCTTGTCGCACAAGTCAAATTAGCTGTATTTGAACCAACGAAAGTAATCTCTGCACGTTGTTTCCTATAAAGTTCTATCGTAATAGGCCTCCACAAGCATTTCATGCGATTTGTCAGCCAACATCTTCAAATTGAAGCAGATAAGTAGAGCTTCTCGTATGTGCTCTATTTTGGCAAAACAATTCTACAAAAGGAAAAATGTTCGTTGTTGTATGAAATTTCTCATGATACACTGAATATTTTGTCAAATTAATAAAAACTACAGAATGGGGTGTCCATAGTAAGCAAACATCACATTTTATAATCCTCAAAATTAGTCAAATGTTCTTTAATATAATTCCAATTTTGCTAGAATGTAGACAACTTTATTGATGAAAGATCTTAGCCATAGAGTAAATTTCAAGATTTTCACACAACCTTCAACCATTTTACAAAACTGATAAACAAATTATCATCCAAATTCTTTCCTAAAAACATTTTTTGGTAGTTTAGTTTACGGAATCTAAGTTTTTGGTCTGGTCCTCTACTGAAAAGCTTATTCTCAAGCTTTATACATACATTTTATGATATTTTGTGTTGCAATTATGGGTCATGTCGAGTCCATTAAAATGCCCATTCACAAATACATAAGCATTTATTGACGAACAATTTCATTTATATGTGATCGAATTCACCTCTTGGTTAGGAAGCAGCAACCTAGATCACAGCTACACAGCTATCGAGCCGAGAACACGTTCTAAAACTTTGAATATTAACTTGATTTAGAGCGAAACCTGTTTTCCTTGTGAATATTAATTTTATAATTGATTGATTCTAAATATTTGTCTTTACTACATTAATAACGAATTGGTGTTGTAACTGTATATATCTCAAATCTAAGCGGCTCTAACTTCAGAGTGACGAGAATAAAAGTAAGGGTATTTTATTCAAGTAGTCCTAAATGTAAAGCCAAGAGGCGATCTAAATGCGTCTTGCACAAAGCATGCTTTACATAAGAGCGGTAGTCCTAAAGTTTATTGGAAAATAAATGGCCCCTATCTATATTTATCATAAATGGATATTTTTACCGTAACCATAGCCGAGTGGGTTAAGGGGTTATGCGGGTTTTTCTTCTAAAAAAACTTTTTTTTAATGTTATTCAATAGTACAACATGTCAGGAATATCTTCCTAAAATTTCAAGTCGAACGGAGCAAACCTGTAGTATTAAAGCATCGAACTCAGCTCGACTCGACACGCCATGCGCGACCGATGCGCGACGCAAGTATACGTCCGGGCAGCTGATTATTGATTTTTGTGTCTGTTTGACTGGGACAAGAGTAATAGATGCCGAAGACCTCCAAAATGTTTCAGGGTCTCTTCTGTATGGACGATTCCATGTAAGTTAACAAATGAAAAAAATCTACGATTTATCCCCGTCCAAAACTTTAAACGCATTTTTCTCAAAATCACCGATCATCTTGAAATTGTGATCACTTCTTTTAGATTTGATTGTATAGTGCTTCAACGAAGGATTTTTCATTTTGACCTTTATAATTATGTTTATTAGCCAGTACATCGTCAAAATGTAGGTGCCAAAAATGACATCTTTTGCACAAAACGTTTTAATTAAAAAAAAATCCTTCGTTCAAGCTTTAGCTACACTAACATACTGAAATAAAAATGTTGGATTATTGATTTCAGATAAAAATTGACAGAGTTACGAATGAATTTGGCATTGATGTTCTGTTACACAATGTTTTATTAAATGTCGCTCATTCAGTACATATAAAGGAAACTTATTATACTAAAATCTCTACATAATTCTACAGAAAATTAACTATACAGCTCACGATTGGATGCTATGTGTATATTTAAAAGTTGTTTCCATGCTCCTTGGTTAATATGTTTCATAAATCGTGTGCTTAATGAAACAGTTTGTAAAAGCTTTGCTTTGGTGATCGTTTCTAAAATGTTATTTGTGTAGTCAAATTCCTTATTTATTGGAAGTTAAAGTGAAAGAATGGGGTTTTGTGTGATCCTGATATTCTTAAAAAGGAAAAAGATGTGACGTTGTTAGGCAATGTGAAACGGGAAAACCTTTTAACTATAAACTTATTGTTTAACTATAATATTATCTATAAGTTTAACATTATGTTTTAAACTCTTGGTAATATGATAAGCCAAGTCCACATCTTGTCTTTTTTTCTAAACAAACCTGTGTGATGTGAGTGAAGAGCAGGGGACGTTGGAATATCAACATGATGGGTGAAAAAACACAGTATGTTTTCTAAATAATATTTATTTGGATTTACCAGTGTGTCACATCACTTTTTTGAGTGATAACGGCTTGAATTCGTCGTGACATTGTGTTAACAAGTTCCTTACAATATAAATCTGTTATTGAGGACCATATTCTCATCTATTAAAGCCGCTTTGGTTGAACATGGTTTTTTTCGTAGGTTTCTCTTCATTAAACCCCACAAAGTCTCGATTGGTGAAAGATCTGGGCTGCTTGATGGCCACTGACACTGGCACATCATTTTGTCGAACCAAGCCAGGCTGTATGACACGTTGCACCATCTTGTTGGAATATAAATTCTACATATTTAGTACTTAGGTCTGGAATTGACGTCCTGGTACTTGATAGCACTCATGATGCCATCTACAATGTATAGGAGCCAATACCTTGTGCGGACATGCAACCCCAGACTATTCCAGAAGGCGCAAATTTGACTTTCTTTTTCAAGCACTCGGGATCAAGTGCTTCGTTTGGTGTTCGATTAACCCGGCAGCTTGTGTCACCAAAGGAAACTTCGAATCTAAACTCATCACTCCAGATTACGGAGTCCCACTGTCTTTGTGTCCAATTCACACGCTCTTTTGCCCATTTCATCCTGCGGATCTTCTGTTTTTTTTATTTAAAAGCGGCTTACAGAAATCATCAAATAAATACATCATAATCTTACTTTATAAAAATCAAATCCCATATTTTTGATGTATCGTTGAGTCGTGGCTATGGAATAAGTATTTTTGTCAGCCAGGATCCAGATTGAATTTATTTCCTTAGCTGTTTCGTCGATTTAGTTTAAGAATCGACTTCAAGGATCGCAGAATTTTTTTCTGATACCTTGCGAATTGGTCCGATATTTTGTATTTTGCTTGTTGTTCCGGTTTGTTTAATGTGTCTTTAAATAGACTGCCCACTGCTTTGTGACAAATTCACATCCTGGCTTATTATTTTAAATGCTCACGGATTAACAGAAATATTTTTATACTACGAAACTTTAGGATAATGTTGTTAAATTACGTTTATAAATATAAACATCATTAGATTTAAAAATATGTAAAAGGTATGTATTAAAATCACGATATAACACTGACATTTTGGGTGAACGAACTCCCATAAAAAACACGTCATTTTGATTAAGTTTACTAAAATGTATAGTTATTAATAAATAAATAAAAAATAAATTAATAAAAATAAAATATAATATCAATTTTAATTTTTATTGTAATTTTCGAAATTGACACACTGTAATGCACAGTTTGCGATGCAATGCGTTTATGGCAAACTGTCTATTTAAATTTTAGCGTAAACCCTACCGTAGTAAAAAGGTTTTACAGCAAACAGCAAATTTTAGCGTAAATCTGCTGTAATTAGGAACGTTTAAGACAAACCCTAATCATTTAATACGGCAAAAAACTCTTTAGGGCAAAGACCGCGCTCACAACGCTCCAATGAAAACTAGGCAACATAAACATATCATTCCTATTGATCATTGTGAGTCCGTTAAAATACCTGTCACAATTTTTTTTAATTTTAAAACTAGCCTAAAAATGTATGTATTGATGTTGTGCTAGCCACTAATTTATTTATTGTTAAAAGCTTAACCAGGAAACGTAAAAATGTATTTTCTACAATTAAAACCGATAAAGTCACTCAATAAGTCCGTAGTATGACACATAGATGGCGTTGCTATGTACTAATCCATATGATTTGTAGGAAGTACTAACCTTTAAAAGAGTTCTGTCAAAATTTCATGACACTCCGACGATTAGTTTACCAGTTACAGAGGTTCAAGTGACGCTACTTTTGCGTTTTTCAAAAAAATTAATTCAAAGCAATTTCGTGTGTTCATTTATAATTGCTTTTTGATAGGTAAAAATACCATTACAGCCAAAGCATGGCTTGATAAGTGTTATCCGGACTCTGCCCCACCGAGACAAACGATGGAGAAGTGGTTTGCTGGCTCTGGAAGGCCAATTGAGGTGGTTACACCGGAAAACATCAAAAAAGTTCACCGAATCGTTTCCGAAAACCGAAAAGTGAAATTGCGTGAGATAGCTGATAGCTTTGAAGATATCAGAAGGCAGTGTTTAGAGTATTTTGCATAAACATTTGTCCATGAGAAAGCTGTTCTCAAAGTGGGTGCCGCCTGCTCACAGTGGACCAAAAACAACAACGTGTCGATGATTCTGAGAGCTGTTGGAGCTGTTTGACCGGAATAAAAAGGACTTTTTGCGCCGGTATGTGACAATGTATGATTCAATGTATGGATCCACCACCACACTCCAGAATCAAAGCGGCAGTCAGCTGAGTGAACTGCAGCCTGAGAACCACGTCCAAAGCGGCCAAAATCGCAAAAGTCGGCTGGTAAGCTTATGGCGTCTGTATTTTGAGATGCGCACGGAATTTTGTTCATCGACTATATTGAGAAAGGAAGAAAAATCAACATGTGTGTTGTGAGTGTTAGAGCACAGTAGCGCCAATAGGAGTAGCACAGCACAATCAGCACATTAGCATGACCTGACCACACAAGGGTTTACAGGATCCAATGATTTGAGATATAGCCATAAAATTGGCTAAATAGAAATAAAGTCTAATTCGTCTTCAATATTATTATATAGCCATTTAATAAAAATACTATTTAGAAAGTGAAAAGGCTACGTCATTATGACTATGTGATCAGAAAGGGCATTTTATGACAATAAAATTAACAATTTAGCCATTAAGACTAATTTGTAAAAAAACTAGATCCAAAATCGCATAATATGACCAAAATTTAGCAAAAATAGCATCTTCCTAGTAATTAATTCTTACTTGTGATAAAAAAATGTAAAATTAAATTTTGAAAACGAACGAAAATAATAATAAAATATAAAATTTATATTATTAATTTTTAAAGAATTGAAAAAGTCAATAATTTGAACATCTTTTTTTAGATTTTATTTTGTAAAAATCAAAAGCAATTTTATCGATTATATATAAAATAAAAATATCGAAAGTTTAACTCTTTGACGATTACTGGTACAAAAATTTGATTTCATAGTATTTGTATGAAAAAAAAACCAGAAAAACTATGAAAACAATTTTCTTAGACAAGTTTTTATTCTATAGGGAATGAATGTGTCGTTCAGAGAGTACCTAAGTTACGAGGTCATCAAGAGGTGTGTCGAGAAACAGTTTCAGTTTTGGAGAAACTGCGAACAACATCCTTTTATTTAAAAAAATAAACAATTTACTTCGGCCACCCACGCGATTCTCCAATCTGATGACAACGACAATAAAAATCAATGAAATTTTGACCAAATACGCCAATTCAGCCAAAGAAATCAAGACAACAAAGCCGTTTTGCTCAGCGTATTTTTTCGCATGACTAATTGGAGAATCGTATACATGTTCCAAACTGCACTGAACTTTATAAATACTCGGCACATCGCTATCGGGAGTGTCGTAACTGGCAATAAGACTTTTCCGTAAAAATCTGGATTGGTGAAAGTCGGTAGATTGTAATCGTGTTGTTTTTTGAACGCAACTAGCGCCGGTCATGGACGCTTCTCGCGACGGTTGTTTGTTCTTAGCGAGTACATAATCGATTTCGATTTCTGAGCTGAGCTGTAGGTTGGCAGTGTAGTCTTCAAGAAAAGCAATATCTTTGTCGTCCAATTCGAATACTCATCCTAAGCTGATTAATTAATCGATTATTAATATGCTTTTGTTCGGAGGAGAGAAGTTCTTGTAGTAGGAACGTGTGTAATTCCCTGCATTTAATCTTTTCCAATATAATATAATTATTATTATTACACATTCGACAGCATCATACTAATAATCATCATGTTGATAATTTCTAACATCGAAAGTTTAAACGTCAGTGTTTTTATAGTAAATTTTAAAAAAAATATAATTAAAAAAACTACACCTTTTAAACTATATACTTCCTGATATAAATATTTTCCATTAAATATATTATCTATGACTAAATCTTTATAAATAGATTTTGATTATAAAATATAAAAATGTCTCCTCTAGTTTAATGAAATAACCGCACAAAAAGAAATGCTGAAAACATCGGATCAGCACATTATTAAAATAATAAGACAATAAATTCCTTTGGACGTCCTTCGCAAGACTGCGTGCCGTCCGTTTCATTCGCTCAATTTCATTCTCGGCCCGAAACTAACGAGTTCGCTTTCATAATATAAAAAAAAAATATACGCCAATTTGTCGGCGCGCCCATAAACATTAACAAATAGGAACAACGAATATTTCCGGTACGTGCGCACGCACGAAACACAATTGATATACCCTTCGAACTAAACACACACACACGCAAAGTCACACACACACAGTCTCACTCACAGAATGAGGAAAAACACACATAGCATCCGAACTATATTTCTGCACAACCCCATCCTACCCAGATATAACATAAAGCGCGCATCGAAGCTCAATACAATAATAAACTTGTAGTATAGATATATTTATTTATTTATATATATATAGGTTTTATAGAGATGTATGGAATGCATCATAAATCAATAATGGTTCGGTCAATTGACTCCAATTTGACAAAAATACAGCAATAATTTTCAGCCCTGGCATTGTTATCGGGCCAGTTTTCGTGATGTAAATGGTCGTATTTTGTCGTATTTGTACAGTTTTATATATATATATATAAAAGCACACAAGGCGGGTTATATATGCTTTACGGTCACTCGCGAGCTTTTTCCACCCAGCGCGCGCGCACTATCACTACAACATTGCACACATATATAAACTATGTAATATATTATGCTTATATGTATTATATGGCGATATAATGCACACACGTCCTGCGCATATCCTTCTGCACAGAACATAATTTGTTGGCATTTTTACGAGTGATCGAATAATAAAATGTTGAATTGAATTAAGCGCTCGGCCGTCGAATGTTTGGGTGTGTATGTATACACTTTGTTTGTCCAGTTTTTATTGGTTTTTCCGCATTTTCAAACAAAGTATACCAACCAAGAATACACACACATACACACAAATATTATAGCTTTTTATACTATATAATATGTACGCGTGTGTTTGTAGGAATGCGCTTCATTTTCCAAATGTGTGTTTTGCCAAGAGTCGGTTTTATCGGATTTAAGTCTTGCGAATGCTCAATTTTATAGACAAAGTGTATACGATTCGGAAAATGGATGTGCTCGCTTGGAGTATACAGTTGTTTGGTTGTGCTTAGTTGTTTTCGAATGCATGGCGGAGAATTTATTTTAATTTTGTTATGTTCGTATTTAATCTTATCTAAATGCGCAAGAAGTTCCGCAGGAAATTAGCGGAAATGGACTGCGGAGTGGCTTTTAAGATTGTTGTTGACAGTTTTCGATGATAGTTTAGTTTATCTATATAACGAATTTCTGTGAAGTATTAAAGTATTAAAATATTATTAATTAGTTTTAGGTAATTCGTGAGTTTAATTATCTTGCTTTTGTTCATTTAAATTTCCTGTTCATCTTGTTATTAATGGCATTGGTGGCATCAATATCCCGTTATACCAAATCAATAACCTATTAAATTAAAAGTGCTAATACATTCGATTGAACAACGCTTTATCGAAGTCGACTGGGGTGTCGGTTCTTTTATTGCTGTTTGTGTATATTGGTGTTGCCGTTGTTTATCTGCTTTCAGTGTTTGTTTATTTTTGCTTTTACCGTTGTTGATTTCCGATTTGGTGCTGCCGCTGTCTATTTGTTTGCTATTTTTTAAATTTTGTATTTGGTGTTTCTGCTGCCGGTTTGTAATAGAGTATTACCAATGTTGTTTGTTTGACTTTTACTTTTTTTGACTTGCTTGACTTTTTTGTTTATTTTCTGTATTTTCACTGATTATCTTTTATTGTTTTTGTAGCTTGTTTTGTTAATTCATAATGTCGTCTGGTAGGTAAATCTGAAAACAAAATTAAACAATCAGACAAAATGACTGTTTAGTTTTCAGGTTTACCGATTTTAAGTGATGCTGCAGTTTGTTTATTGATTGTCTGATTGTTTACTGTTGTTTCTTAGAGTTATTGATGTCTGGTTTTTAGTGTTCTCATATTTTGTTTTGTTTTTTTTTATTTCTCCCTCTTGTGTATTAATTTATTTTTGTTTTTAGTCAGTTTTTAATTATGTATTATTAGTTATTTTTGGTCAAACTATAATCATTTTCATATATTTACACACTTTCTGATATTGCTTTTGTAATACACTTTGTGATCTAAACAAAAATATTTAGTCATATTTAACATACAAAAGTAATTCTAATGACCAAATAGTGGTTTTTTGCTAAATTGAATACAAAGAAATAAATTAAAAATACTGATGACTATTTTGTAATAAATTTGTCATTTAGACAAATTATAATTATATTATTTATAATCATGAAAAATATTATTTATATATTTTTTAAAAACAAAGAAGTTTTTTTTTGTATTCTTAATAAGTTTATTAGTTTTAAAATCTTTAAAACTTATTTAAAAAAATGCTTGAATTTTAAATTTAAAAATACATAATTTGGTTGACCCTTTGATATTATATAATCTATTTTCAAAATCTGCACGTTGAATTTTTCATTACACCTACTTTTTGGTCTGAAAACCATCGAATTTTATCTGACTAATATGTAAATGATATAAATCAAATAACTTTTTTCTGCTAATTTATACAAGAAATAATTAGCAATATGCTATACAACCCCGGATAGTTGAAGTACGTTAACCTGTACAACAAACTTGTGTGCAAGCGTAAAACCGAAACAAACGAAAATTCTAATGATGCAGTTTTGTAGTCTGATCCTCTATCCAGGTTCACCACGTTCTTGTCCTTAGGCTATGCGCACTTTTCGAGTAAAAACATGCGCATTTTGTCATTTTATTTTCCTCTAGCCGACGAGACATCGTCTCAACAATTTTTACTAGAGTGGGGTGGTATTGAGGGCACAAAGTGTTCAGCGAGGGCAATATTAAAAAACCCTCTATAATATGTAAAGTGACACCTTTGCCGACAGCATACATCCCCAGACCATGACGGATGGCTCAAACTTTACCTTGCGATTTATGATCGATTCCAGAGCTTCGTTTGGCATTCTGATTATTTTCGGGCTAGTGTCGTTGAACGCCACTTCAAATCGCGATTCATCGCTCCAGATGACTGATTTCTACTATCTTTTGGTAGAAATCCTTTTGCTCTTTTACACACCGCAAGCGCGTCTGCGTCCGTTTTTTATAACAGCGGCTTGTTTTTTAATTTTAAATTGTCTATTATGTGTGAATTGTTCCTTATAAAATCCGTAACCACAGTTTTTATGTAATTTTTGGATGTTTTGCAGTGGACGGTTCTTATTTATTTATCGTTCCATAAAATTTCTATGTCCTTGCTGGCTTTGCGTCGATATTCTTTCATGATTTAAGGCTAGGTTCTTCCAAAAAACGTGTTTTTGTTCAAACAAATTTTATTTATATAATAAAAAATATTTATAAATCTAAGTTTTAATCCGTTGAAATACATATTCAAATACTAATTGAATTTGAACTTTAATGGCGGCTCTCAAAATGGCTGCTGAAACACGTCCCTTTTTTTGGTGGGTGACACGATAACTCAACAACGAAGCATCTGATAGTAAAAATCGAAACGGTTTCTTATTCTGTATCACATTAGGTTTGGTCGGAACTACAATGAAACATTTTCACCAATAAAAAACAAAATGGCTGACTTTTTAATTTTTTTACCCTTTTTTCACTTTTAATTATGTATAACATTTTTAAATAACAATGCATATTTTTGGTGGTAGTTCCAACCATAGAGAAACATTTTAAGAGCAAAATGCCGTTTAGCACATTTTGATAAGTGTAATAGTTTCTCAATACATTGTCACCCAGTTGAAAAAATGTGGTTTCGAGAAAAGTGAAAAAAGGTTGAAAGTTGTTGTTTGTGAAAAATCGTAAAAAAGTGAATTTTACTCACATGTCCAATCCTGCTGCGTACACAACTCCTTCCTGGTCTTCATAGGCAAAGGACAATAAGTCGATCCGTCGGCAAGCAGAACCTGCTGCTCGAGCGACCGGATTTACCGCTTGTTCGACTTGACGTGTTGGAGTAATGACTGCGCAATCGGTCGTGTCGAAGACCCGCTAGCCGAGTGTGCAATAAATAATTGCCGCGAATTTCGTCGCTTATCGGCTGTTATCATAACCAGTACTTACTCTGAAAAGCTGAACGACCATCACTACTTCTACTCGGGGCGAGCGTCGTTAGCATAGTCATAATGATTAAATAGTGTAATATATGTGCATAATGGCATCATTTAAGTCGACATCACTAACTTTCAAATAAAATTCTATGAAATTTTCCGAAACGTCCAATCCAATGGCAAAGAGTTAGCTTTAACTGTATAAAGGTCGTAAAGGTCTTTTGAGTGAAAAAAATATAAAAATTTTGTGTTTTTTTTTTCTATGTTTAATTATGACACACATTTACACAATTTTGAAGTTTGAAGTAAACATATTCCAAATTCAGCCGATGGCAACTATTTTGCGAAGATGCTGTAGAAAAGAATCACAGTGTCGTAACTTTATGTTGGTTTATCTGAAAGCAAAAAATCCAAAACATTACATTTCTGGACATGTTTATCGACTATGCCCATTTTTTTTTTCAAATATTTTAGAACGTTTTTAAGCGAAAATCGTGTTTTTCAGCACTAAAAGTCGGCCATTAAGTAGCTGTAAAATCGAAAAAAAAGAGTTGAAAATAAGATGGACATGGACACCGATTTTGAAAACCACATTTTGAGAAAACTCTTTTAAAGTTTAACATACATTTATACGTGTATAATGTGAGAATTTTCTTTTTTTATACTTCCATAGAGTCGTCGATTCCAGGATCATATTCAAGTGTTCCCGCACGTTTATGTACAAAGAAGTTTCGGCGGTCGTATACCTGCGAAAACCTATAAAACCTGTATGCGATTGGCATTATTGGAAAGAAAATGCTATGTTTTCAATAGAAAATTATTTCGGGCATGATCTTTGTCGAAGCCTGGATTCTCTTTGTTCCAAATAATTTTGCTTAATAACAAACCCATTTAACCGAAAAGGAGCCTCATTTTTGTAGAGAATTCGACGGTGAAATTGGCCATCAACAAGGAGCTCATTTTGAGCTTATTGAGCGAACTCAGCGAAAGTTGATGGATAGTATTTGTGTTAATATTGGAAAAACAAAAGTCTAAAAAAAACACTCTGTATCTTTGGAAAAATAATTATAAAACCAAACCTTAAATATTTCAACTTTCATCCATTCTAATTTTTAAACTCGCGTATTGTTATGATTTACCTATTAAAATTGGCCTAAACATGGTTGCCTGTTGCATTTGTACATGTTATGCATTTATTTGAAAATGTTTCCATTTTGGCGACAAATGCTTTGTCCGGTAATATTTTCCAATAGAGTCCCGTTTCATAAGGCCTTATTCTTAAATATATATTTTTTAATTAAAATCAAAATGCTATGCGTTTTGCATATTTAAAGGGCAAATTAGTAACATTAACATGAATTTAGTTTATAATTTGTAATTATAGCTAGATTACACCACTCAATAATCAAGAATATCTAATTACAACCTAACTAACTATACAATGTACAATGTAACTAAACAATGTTTTACATTATTTATGATGAATCTGAATCTGAAAATTTAAACAAGAGATGTAAATGCACTTATAAACTATCTTTTTTCTTATACTTATAGTATATATTTTATATATTTTTTCAATAGATTTGCAAATTCACATTACTTGCCAAGGTTACAACGCTTTGACCATTTCCCTAAAACGTTCTATTTTTGTATTTGTTCAATTCATTTACCAAGGCCAAGACAAATTCATAATACTGCGATTATGAATTTAGATTTCGCAATCCATTTAAGAAAGATTGATAGATATAATAGAATAAAACTAGGGTAAAAATAATTATTAGAGGGTAGTCATTTTTGTCACCTGTTATGACGTTCACATTATAAATGTTTGTTTGAACATCAAAAATGCATAATTCATCTGTATAAGAAACTCTATAATCTGGACATCTGTTTCTTTAAATAAAATTATTTGGAAAATTATGTTCTTATCTTAATATATAATCCCGTCGAAACTCGGAAGCAGCTTAAGTATGAACGTACTATATATAAAGCGCTTGCGGTAAGCTTTCCAGGTTTTTTTTGTCGGTGCAGCGGCAATCCATTCACATATAATATGTTAATCCAACATTTAAGCTGGCAGCCCCTGTCGATTACAGCATTTTACCCGAAAGCGCACCCGCATTCGGTATACACCCATACCATTGAACGCGTTAGCATACGTTCGCGCGCAAGTATTTACAATCCGCCAGCGTGTTTATGGGGTTGTTTTCCACTGCGTAGAGTACCGTATTTCCACGCGACACCGCTGTTGAAATGAAAATGCTGCAAGCGCGCGAATTTATAATACATTATTTGTTGATTGTGTGTGCGTTTGCTCCGGTTATACGCGGATCACACACACTGAGCTTTGGATGAGTGTGTTTGTGTTAGTTTGTACGATGTGCGTGTTTGTGTGTGTGTGTGTGTGTGTGTGTGTGTACACAATCAGTTTCAGTTTCAATTAATCTTACTGCCGGGGCGCGTATTCCAATTGGATAAACCATCTGATATTCAAATGAAGCAATGTCTGCGCTAGACTTAATCGCTAATTAATCCTCTTTCGGTGTACACACTAAAGCGTCAGCCACCCACGCGAGGCGAATCCACCGTGTATGGTGCTCACTGCCACTGATTTATGGATATCGTCGCATTTCCATAAACAAGCGACCAACACATACACACACACACAAATCTTTTCTAAGTACAGGATACAAAATGTAGGTCAATTTAACATCTCGCGTGTAGCAATTATTATGCAATTTTCTGAAAAACTACACTGTATGCTTTTTGTATATGTATACAAATACATATTTGTATAAGGTACAAACACATAGCGTTGAAAATAGTGTTTATGATGAGGCGCTTTTTCGGTGGCCTCGAGCAGACGAAAATCATGGCAAATTTTGCGTTTGTAGAACGAGTGTGAAAGGCGCCCCGAGAACTCTGTTTGTATGCAATTATACACATTTTCCATGCAATTTATGTATATAATTATTGTGCTGTGCGTGCTGTAGAGTAAGAAATATATTTTATGTAATTAAATACCGCAGCAACAATGCGCCAGTCTCGGCAGGGAGGCTTCTCTGATGCAACTGCATTTATATACATATATACATACTTTCTTGAACTTTATATCTGTACAATCTACGTAATATATAAATATATATATAAATATATATGGAATATAAGTATAGAATTGTCGGTTATACAATATACATATACTACATAGTATATATTTATCTTTTATATGGAAGTGGGAGGTTCGAAAGATTTTTGGGGTTGGGGCACATTGTTTCAATGTTCGCGGGAGATAATAAATACTGTGCGCTTTCTTCCGGTTTTGCATCGGAGTGCATCACAAATCTTTTCGGGTGTACCGAGCGTAGTCCGCGTGCTCCGTTCTGGTCCGGGGTGCACTCCGGCAATGGTGGCGGTCTATGGATATATACGATTTTACCACATGCGGTTTGATTTAGAGCTCTTCCGGACTGAATTTTCTGTTAATAAGTAACAATGTAATACGCATTTAATAAATTTATTGTGTAAAATATATTTATTATCATATAATAAACATATAAAATGGTAAATAAAAAATTATCGTATATTGTAATTTATTTGTGATTTACGATATTACATAAATTGTGAAATTTCAAAAAAATAAAAATATATCGTTGTCGCTTGTCGAAAAGTAGACAAAGTACAATTCAATAAGACAAATTGGTGTTTTTCAGTTACCTATTTCATTGTTACTATAACATAGTAAATCGGTCGTTTCACTTTTTTCTATATAAAAAATCGTTGGCCTATTAACATATTTCTAAAGTGATCGATTGACTTTTCCAAAAAAAATAATCAGTGGATGTTTTTGCTATAGAAATTCTGTGATTAACAGTCAGTTAATCAGTTTTCTATAGATAATATAAAAAAAATCGTTATATATAATAATAATAATTTAATAACTTGAGAAGAATTCAGTCCACGTTAGTGAATTCACAGTGACAGTTCCAGCACAACATGTATATGAATACTCGTAAGATATATCTGCGGATGCCCACATGAAAGGTGTATGCGTAATGCTGATAGCTTTAAGATATAAAAGGTCTACAACTAAGTTTTAAAGGTAAATTCATGATTTTTCGAGCTTTATTGTTCAAATATCAAAACAATCTTAATG
>JANSTU010052350.1:0-20261 GCA_027564075.1 Bolitophila hybrida
ATTGTTTTGATATTTGAACAATAAAGCTCGAAAAATCATGAATTTACCTTTAAAACTTAGTTGTAGACCTATTAAATTATATTTGTTTGTTACATTGTTGTACAAAGTGCTAATTAATGGCTTTACTGTTCCGTCATTCCAAATCAACCTATTTCATCGACATATCGATCTATATATATTAAATCTCATAAGTAAGATTTCCTGGGTTTTTGGTTTTTGGTTATGATTATTTGATTATTTTATAATAGTTGGAATGTTTGAAAGGTTATAAATTGCATGCACAACGACAAACGTAAAAAGTTTTTTTTTAATTTAAAATTAAACCGCGCATTGGTGACCACAATGTCTTTTTGCACATTACAACTAAGTAAATATAATTAATTTCACAATCTAAACTCTCAGTGATTGAGATGCGCAAATGCCAAAAACTATCTATATATATTTTTTTAAATTTTTAATCCTCAACGCATCAGTCAGGATAATAGCAAGAGGAACCTGCTGATTTAAAGTGCTACATTTGAAAAACACTTCAGTCTGCCGGGATCGAGCCTACGACCTCCCATCAGCCAGCCAACGCATTACCCACTCGGTAAAATGATAGCAATATAAATACACTAATTTTTAATTTTCAAAAAACTTTTATATCATTAGGAAATCGGATATATAAGAAGTATAATATTAAAGGTAACTCGCCTGTTTCCGTCCAATTGATGTGAGTTAATTGATGCGTGTTTAATTGTAATTCATATACTTCTAAATACACTACATTTATGTCCCTATTTATTGTATATAGTGTAATCGTATCTACTTTATCGACTCGGAGCCGACACATTTATACCTTTATCGAAATGTTCCACCTGGAATGGAATATCACAATTATTACATTTATATATATGTGTGTATTTATTTAAAGCCTGTGTATATAAATATAATATATATGTATTATTTATTTACACACATTTGCTCATACACATATGAGCATCAAACTTTGCATACAATAAAGACGTCAACTTTAAATATCCATACATCTTTCAACTTTACCTTGTACACTATAAGTTATTGCGGCGCATAGGTAACATAGATACAAAATACTGATATGCAAAATAATGTGTATTGACGTAAATGTTGTATGCTCATAAAATATACGAAGAAACAGGAGTGGACTTTTCATAATGGGGTGTTCCCCAAGGAATAATAATAGACTGCTTATGGATTTATTACCGCGCAATTTTTCGCTCATATCGCTTTTGCAAATAAATCAATAGTTTTCGGACGATAATTTATAATACAATCGAGTCGCCTGAAAAGCAAGCAGTTCCTGTCATTTATTTAAGCACGCAAGACTATATTGCGGCCATGTCCTCGTAGGCGTGTAGCTCGTGTCTTTTGTCAGGCGTGCGTAACATTCTTTCTAAATTCATAAATTTCTATTTAAAAATGAATGATGGCAGGAAAAAAACCCGAATTGCACACATATGCATATTATACTTTTTGTTGAAGTATTCTGTAGATCTCTCCGTAAATGGTTTACGTGATGTGTGTGCAATATTTTATGGCAAAGCTTTGTGACCTTCTGTATAGTCTCTAAAATCTGATTTTACTATGAAAATTAAATAATTTGTATGAATTATATTATTTATCTCGTCCTGTAATCTCTTTTGGGATATAGGGCCAGTTTGAGATGCAGCACACCGGATTCATTGTCAATTACGAGTTCACACGACTGGTCAGGTCATGCTAATGTCCAGTCTTGCTTTGTGTGTCCTATTGGCGTCTTAATTTGCCCTGACGCGACTCTAACAACTTTGCAAGGCAAATGTTCATATTTTTTAGATATATTTATGCACCGATATTGGAATCGTGAATCAACACAATCATACACTTAATTTCCGTTATTCCTAATCAGTAACCTATTTCAGAAATAGGCTATTAATAAGCAAGAGGAAACTACTGATTTAAACTGCTACATTCAAAAACACTTCGCTCTGCAGGGCCGGGATCGAACTGGCGACCTTCCATAGGTCAGACAACACATTGCTATTTAATTACAGATATATAAAAATAAATTAATAAATAAATCGAGTCGTAATTAATTTTTTTTATATATTTAATGTACCTGAAACTATTTTAAAAAAGCTCAAATCGATTATTTTTCTAAGACATTGCCTACCATGAGTATCCTTATAGCGTGTATACATTTTGTTTGCCCAAAAAAAAGTTTTAGCCTAGGAAAATCATCATATGCCGTTAATAGTATGATTTAAGGAAGAAATTTCGAAAAACAGCAAATCAAGAAAAAAAAAGCTTCTCCGTATTGTCCACATTAAGTCACACTCCAAATATAATCTAATTTTAGACTATTCCGCATTTATTTCTCGGAAATACAATTTTAAATTTTAATATTAAGTGCGGTACCTATAGAAAACAATTTCTACGATATTATACATACATTCACAATATACTGTTTATATGATAAATTTTTAAAATTTAATAAACGTCGAAACAAATTTAAGCATGCATGCTTTTATTATTTTTATTTTTTATTTTACATCTTTGCATTTTTATTGTATTAATTGCTTGGACTGTTGTATTAAAATCAATCAGGTTTATATTTTATGTATATTGCCCAATATATCTACTAATTATTTGTTGAAATTAAAAATATTTAATATACAATAATGTAAGAAATAGCTTTTGAAGTATAAAATTACGAATATGTAAGTGAATACTATTAAAATTCAAACCAAAATTAGTAAAAACTTAAGTTAAATAAATATATAGTAAAAACGTGTGATATGCTCCATTTTTCATATTATCTGTCTCTGTATAAAAATATGAATAACACAATCATGATCATGCTTAACATCTTTCCTATGTATCACATGGCTCCGAAAACATGTGTCAATAAAATTCATTATTATTTTATTACTTTACCTCTTAATTCTCATATAATCATAAAAAATATGATATAATAATAGATTTTATCTAAAAATTGTAATTCATTCATCAAAAAAATAGTTACAAATAAAATATAAAACATTAATAACAAACTAAGTAATCGAATGTAAATTGAAAAATAATAACCTAAATGGAAATAAAATATCATATGAAAAAAAAATAAAAAATATTACTATTAATTGCACCAATTTTAAGCGTATAAAACTTTAATATTAATAATGTACAAGTATTGATCCATGGGGCATAGCACACGGACTTTCTTGACGAGCCGATGTCTCGTTCTCAAAACAGATCGGCTGTACTCAATTCTTCAAGTATTTTTTAAACCCAAGTTATTCTCTACTCCATCTAATCTATATGATCTGAGTTTTAAAAGTATGATATGCCTCGATAAATAGTTTTTGTAAGCTAATATTTGTCTAAGTCAGTCTTACCAGAGTAGCTTATCACACAGTTAAGCGCGGATTCTCCAGAATGTTTTTTTTCTAAAACCAGATTGTTCTTCTATAAGAAGTTTATCGTCTTTTATGGTTGTAGTCAATTATTGTTATTGGTAATGTTGCTGATATTTTGCAATCCCCCAATTGGTAAAGATTAATTTAATAAATATATTTCATGTCGAAAAGCATTAGCATCATTTGATTATCTTGTCTGGTAGCAATTTCAATTAAATGTGTTTTTATATTATATGTATATACAATTCAATTCATTTATGATACACACTAAAACCTTTTCAAATAATTGAATATAATTTTCAAGTTCGTCTTTTCAGAATTGAGATTTAGTTATCCTATTGCTGTCGTGTCAACAACAACCATTCAAAAACTTGTCTACTTATTAGTACTAACAGAATTGTCAACTACTTTAATTTACATTGTGCTGCACGTAGTTCCGATATACCAAAACGGGTTGCTATATACAAAAACACTAGACGTGCGGTAGAGAGAGGTTCCTAAACTTATCGTTTAGATGTAAGTTCTCAGGGCTCTCAGCTTCGATATTGCAAGTTTCTCAAAAAAAAGAAGTGCATTTTTTTGCAGAAATATCGGTGCAGCACAATTAAAATCCAGATCTATTTTTCATCAACCCGTTATGTGTTAGTTGCAATTTCAAACGTAATAAATAAATATAATAAAATATATATTTGGACTAAAAATATAGTAGATATACATTTCTACTATATTTGTTTAATTTTATTTATTGTGATTATTTGTTATTGTCATAAATAACCATAATCAGGCGGAGAAACCATTTTGTTAATTCCGACTATGCAAAGTAACGAAAACACAATAAAAACACAAATTCGGAAAATATGTTTTTGTAAATAATTAGATATTTTTTTATTTCATACTTTTGTATCTTTTTATAAACAGAACTTTTTGAGTTCCAACGGTTTATATTCTGAGAGTATAGTAGCTAATCTGAAACTCTATTTTCCGTAGAACGAGTCGAGGCCCTTTCAGACAGGTATTGCTTGTACACTCTAATAAATATGGTCTTTATAAATTGACTTCAAAGTATAACTTTGATATCTTTTTCATTATAAAGTGCTTCGAAGTTAAATTTACTTTGAACATAGTTTAAGGGGAGGTTCTCATCTAGAGGTCCAAAAACACGCTGATTTTCTTGATTTTTTCATAGACGGAAGTAAATATATAATTAATGTGAAAATAATAAATATTATACTTTGGAACAAAGTGAAATTTACTTTGTTCAATTTAATACAATTTGTTACAGTGAATGTATAATATATTTATGTAAACATAAAAACGGATGGTATAGGGGTCGATTTATGAGTTGCGGATTAGACGTAAGCGGGCGCACATAACATACATCCACATAACATACATCCACGAATTCACACTAAAGCTAACAGTGAAAACCGCTACGATATTTTTCCAGTGCAAATAAAATATTTTCCGCGCTGTGAAGAAATTTAAATATTTTCATTTTAAATGTACATATACACAGCGAAAAAAAATTCTGTTTGCGATCACATAAGAAGCGTTTGTAACTAAATTCCTTGTAATTTATTTCAAAACTATCATTTTAACACTATTCTGTAATGCTTGATGCGCTTAATAGGCTTTTATGTATGGTATAATTGTATAACTTATATGTATATGCTGATGTACATTCAAAAATTATACATATTTAGGTATGTATATATTTAATATTAGCGGTACATTGTAGCTTTTAGGAGTACCAGCGCATCGTAAAGCACACGGAACAATTTTAGGGAATTGTATAGGCAATTTTACCTCGAGAAAGTGGGAGTATGGGAAACACGTGTGAAATTTGTTGTACGGTTCTGCACCAAATTGGAATTAATGGCGCGGAAATAATTCTATATGGTGCTGCACATAACATGAAATTCATCCTGATGGATGTGTATATATGAGTGTATATATGTGTTTAGTCTTTAGTGGCTCTATGGGTGCGCCTATTCAATGAAATATAGAACGTGATACATGTATGTCGCTCTGCCTATAAACACAAGAACACCAAAATGCAATTTAATATGAAATAATTATATGCACAAATCCATCATATTACCAAACATTTAATATCATGAAAAAATTTATGCCACAAAGTGACTTTATTTTATAAACAAACGAACTTATTATATTCTATTAATTTATTAAACATTATATTTGTGCAATAAATCTTATATTTTAATTATTTTAAATTGCAATACAATCCCCTTCTTCTTTTTTCTCTAACATATCTCTTATATTTGATGGTATTTCCAGTGAAATTTAATCATCAACAACAATCAGTTTTGTAAGTAATATTATAAAGTTAAAAACAAATCTAAAATATGTGTTTTATACATTTCTTGTTAAGGGAAAATATGATGTTTAAATATTAAAGGTAAATAATTATAATTGGTACAAACAGCTGTATAAATCTATATAAATTATACTTTAGTATTGTTCAATAAAATATAAGTTTATAATATAATAGAAAAATAATAAATATTCAAAGGGGTTAAAATGTATAAAACATAATTTATTTGGGCGGTATGAATTTTATCAATTGACAAGAATTCACTAACGAGGATTGAATTCTTCTCAAATGCATTTATTTGGTGATAAAAAATGCTCTGTAGAGGTGTGAATTTGTGTGTTGTTTTAGTAGCTATAATCAACATTTGGTGACAAAAACACAATTGATAAGAATGATTACTTCGTTAAATTTATTATAATTTATTTTTATTTAATTGATGTATGATTGATAACAAGAAAATTACTTTATTTTAATAAAACTTGTTTAATAATCACATAATATTTATGCAGAGTTTTCAGCACCCCACGCCAAAATAAACATCCAATTTATGGACCATGGTGAATCCGTTAAAATACCCAATCACTAATAAATTAAATTTTGTATGTATTTTGTACATTTCATATCTTTACCAGGATTTGAAATAGACTTTTAAACCTTAATGCTTATATGACCAATTAAGGCTAAATAATCGAAAAAAAATATCAAATCCATCAGACACAATAAACATTCAGTCCCTTATAGCTGTATATATAAATTTCATGAAGTAAACTGTGCTGCTCGTAATCGCTCTAACATAATAAAAAACTCAGAATACACATACTTAAATGACATTTTTTTTATAATTCTGCAGATACAAAGTAGAGGTGGCCGGAAAGAGTCTACCAGTACTCACGAACCTGGACAAGGGCCGGTACGGCGTGATCGTCTTTGAAAATCTAGACAAGTACCTGCACATGGATAAGTGGAACCGTGAACTTCTTGATAAGTATTGCCGAGAGTACTCTGTGGGAATAGTCGGCTTCGTCAGTCCCAGCGAAGAGACTTTGGTTGGAGCCCAGCTACGCAATTTCCCACTCTTTGTACATACTAATCTTCGGTTACGCGATGCCAGCCTAAATCCTGCATCTCCGGTGTTGCGGTTAACCCGTGCCGGAGACACCGCATGGGGTGCACTGCCCGGCTCTGACTGGGCAATTTTTCAGCATAATCATTCGACTTACGAACCGCTGGAGTGGGCACAGAAAAACACACTCGATTATCCGACCGACGGCCAAGTGCAGCCACCCCTTCCTACGGTCCTACAGGATCACGGACGCTTCGATGGTATTAAACGCATTCTTTTCGGCAGCGGACTAAAGTTTTGGCTGCACAGATTGTTATTCTTGGATGCACTGTCTTACCTTAGTCATGGGCAACTTAGTTTGAGTCTGAATCGGATGATTCTTGTGGATATTGATGATATCTTTGTCGGTGAGCGTGGAACACGTTTACGTCCGGACGACGTACAAGCTCTAATAGCTACACAGAAAAGAGTTACCAGCGCCGTTCCAGGATTTCGTTTTAATCTCGGATTTTCAGGTAAATACTTTCATCATGGAACACACGACGAGAATCTAGGAGACGATATGTTGCTACGAAACGTTGATCAGTTTAACTGGTTTTCACACATGTGGAATCATCAACAGCCACATTTATATGACAATCTTACAATTCTAACGGCAGACATGATGCTCAACAAAGACTTTGCTAAATTAAAAGGAATTCCGACAGATTCTGGTTATTCAGTTTCTCCACACCATTCCGGTGTATATCCGGCTCATGAATTACTATACGTTGCCTGGAAAAAGATCTGGAACATTAAAGTCACGTCAACAGAAGAGTATCCGCACCTGAGACCAGCGCGACTTCGAAGAGGCTTTATTCACCGAAACATAATGGTTCTGCCTCGGCAGACGTGTGGCTTGTTTACGCATACAATGTATATTGATCGTTATCCAGGTGGTCGTGATAAACTTGACGAATCCATCCAGGGCGGAGAATTATTTCAGACCATAGTTTACAATCCCATAAATATATTTATGACGCATATGTCAAACTACGGAAGCGACCGTCTGGCACTGTACACCTTTGAATCAGTGATTAAGTTTATTCGTTGTTGGACAAACCTGAAGCTTAGCTCTGCCCCGCCGCAACAGCTAGCCGAAACATATTTTAAGCTGCATCCAGAGGAGTCAGACCCAGTATGGGGTAATCCTTGTGACGATCCGCGTCATGCAAAGATTTGGTCTCGCAACAAAAGTTGTGACTCATTGCCCAAGTTCCTAGTAATTGGCCCTCAGAAAACCGGTACAACTGCACTGTACACGTTTTTGAGCATGCATCCAAGTGTAGCCAGCAATCTTCCAACGCCTGACACGTTCGAGGAGATTCAATTTTTTAACAAGAACAACTACTATCGCGGTCTCGACTGGTACATGAACTTTTTCCCCAGCCAAGCAAACGGCACGGAAAAATATATGTTTGAGAAGTCAGCAAACTATTTTGACGGTGATCTTGTGCCGCGACGGGCACATGCTTTGCTGCCTCATGCAAAAATTATAACTATACTGATATCGCCGGCAAAACGAGCTTACTCCTGGTACCAACACACAAAGGCACATGGTGATTTAATAGCTAATAACTATAGCTTCTATCAGGTTAGTAGATTCGATTTTGGATTAATTTTTATTTTAATAAATATTTCCTTCAATTTTAGATAATAACAGCAACAGATTCGGCACCGAAGGCTCTAAAAGACTTGCGGAATCGATGTTTGAATCCAGGAAAATATGCACAGCACCTTGAACGTTGGCTGGCATTTTATGCTGCCCAACAGATGCACATCATTGATGGGGAACAGCTCAAGTCTGGCCCAGTCGAAGTGATGAACGAGCTACAGCGATTTCTGAAAATCAACCCGGCTTTCGATTACACCAATCATCTGCGATTCGATCCAAAGAAGGGTTTCTTTTGCCAAGTCATTGATGGTACACACACGAAATGCCTAGGAAAGTCCAAAGGAAAACAGTACCCTCCAATGGACGAGCGTAGTATGAAAATGCTACAAAGGTACGTGAAACAGGCCGTCTGCGGTTAACTGTACATGTTGGTTTTCTGCTCATTTGCCGTCCTCGACGTGCTGCTCACATTATATTATATACAAATAATAATGAAATTTATAATAAATACTTTTTCCATTTTCAGATATTACCTCAGCCATAACACAGCTCTTGTAAAGCTTTTAAAAAAACTTGGCTCTCGTCCAATTCCACAGTGGCTAAAAGATGATCTTTCGACGACCTCGTAATGCTAACTTAGTTAATTGTATGGTGTGTGCGCCATCTTCTATTGGAACCAAGCACAACAAGCAAATAAAAAAAATCACGTACAGAAATTTGTCAGTCAAAGATAGTGACTGCTATCAGCTCGATAACTGCAAATTGGTATACACATATTAATTAAACTCAGGTATATTGTGTATTGCTGACACAGCCGAAAATAATACAAACTCAAAAAACACATCAACTTACATTATGAAACACAAAAATGTGAATTGGTTTAGAAATTTTGATTGTATGCACCTAAATTAAAGGTTCTAATATTGTTGATTTACAAAAAGATACCAGTCTTTCAAATCTCCTTTTCACGTAACATTTTGAGGATACAGGGTTTTTGTAATATACCAACACAGTTTTATATTAGTTTTTGAACCAATTTACAGATATATAAGATTTTTATTTTGATTAGTAATCTACCAAACGAAAGCCAATTCACTGATGTTGGTTTGTTTTGAACGACCACAAACATACATATTCTTAAATTAAGAAGCTTGCACACACACACATATAATATATACAACATAAACACTCACAGTCAATGGCCATAATAACTGTAATTAGATTCTAGGCATAGAATGCACGCGCGCGTTCTTATTTAATTCAATTTTTAAATAATTATATGTGTATTAAAAATAAGAAACAATTGTATATTAATATTATATATGTATATATATACTTATATAAAAGTATCGTAAAATAAAATTAATTAATTATATGTGTATGAGTATGAGTGATATTGTTGTTTCAAAACTTCGTTATATTGTTACACTTAGGCTACACATCTAATGTTTGTATTGTATACAGGAAAGCGCGGCTATAAAATCTAATTAGATCTATTTAGCTTTAAATGAAAACCTAGTTAATCATCGAGTATCGTCCATAGGAAAACGTGTGAATTGTTGATATCAAAAATTATTTATGTGGAAGCCTATCAAGTGTGCAAAGAAATCTTTTACTATACAGCCCTTACAAGTGTTTTAGCTTATAATATAAGCAATCTATTTTATTTGTATGCTTATATAGTTATATTGTATATAATCCGAATGCATGGCTTGTACTTAATAATTATTATTACATTAACTACTTCGAGCAACATCCCCATAAGCAATAAGTATCAGTCAAATTCGAAAAACAGTCCAATAAAATCCACCAGAATCGCTCGTAATTAATTACTAAAAACATATCGTCATCTACAACCACACCAACTAATTGATATTCCCTGTGTAAATGTACTTTTTGCGGATACAACAGATCAAACCGTAAATAATATATTTTTTTAACATTTCAAAATACCGATAAATCCAGATATTTAAAAAACTTTACAAAAAAAAGTTAATGTGAAAAAGATTGTTACAATTAAAGTAATATTAATTAATCAATGTTAAAACTGTGCCATTCGTTAAAATTGCAACCTATTTATCATGCTGTGCTGACTCACAAACATACACAAAAAAACACTCTCAAAACATTTTTATTGACCTCTTCTTGGAAACATAAACCCTAAATTCTAAATATATTTAAAACTATAATTTATAGTGCATTATTTTCGAATCTAAAAAGCTATCTTTAATCTAAAAAATAGAAAATGTGTAAATATATTGTTAAGAAAAAAAAAATAATGAAAAATGTGTTAAAAGATATTGCTACTTGCAAACTCCTTTAACTTACAGAATCAACAATTCAAAACTGCTTTAAAATGGCAGCTTGCGCCATCATGCGTGCAGACACAAATAATGGTATAAGTTCTTTAATTGTATATGTATCTACCGCAGAATATTAATTTATATATTTTTTGCAATTTATGTTCATGTTCATGTCCGTATTGTCTAGTAAAAAATTCCATTATGCAAAAAACACAATATCATTATACAAATATTTTATTAAATTATCGCGTATACAATAATTAGAAAAAAACAGACATACTCAAACTCATCCACATCTATTCTATAATATTACATTGTATTATACTAGTGCTCTTTAGTTTTTTATAAATATTGTTGTTATATTTTGATTATTCAGTGAAAAACAATGATGAACTTGTTACATCACGCAAGCGCCCATTAAAGACAATAAAATAAATTTAAAAGTATCGAAATTTAACTTTAATTTTATGCTACGCGAATTATATTGAAAAATAAAAACGAAAAATGTATTCGTACAAAATAGCTTGACTCTATTAGCCAGAAATCTCTTAATGATAGCCTTGATCGCATATGGTTCCCATTAAGATAGAACCCTAATAATATCGGTACAAATTCAAAAGATATACCCAATTTACTATAATGTACTTATATACAATATTATAGAAGTTATATTAGTTCTTCAAGTCCCGCAATCAGTCGGTCTACAATTTCTACATGCGTATAAACATAGAACATAGTTTCATTCAACGTGAAATCGCATATCGTTGTATGTAGACCGGAACTACAAGGTTTAATTATTTCACTCTCTCATCTCATTTTCATTTAATCTATTGTGAGATTTAGAGTCAGTATACGAAAACGCACACCGGATTCATTACGGGTTCACACCACTGGTCAGGTCATTATATTGTGATAAATAACTCCTACTGTAGCTTCTGTGTTCTAATACTCACAACATATCCTCGATTGATGTGGTATGAAGTTGTCTCAAGATCTATCGTCATATCATCTTATCATCATCATCAATCATCATCCAGCGTTTCCAGATAATATTTTTTTCAAATCATAACATAGTAGAAAACTACTCTAAGCTGGTCCCACCAATTACAGATACATGAATATTAGCTTTGATGTTGGTGGTTGTCCGGCCTAATCCATTATTTTTCACGCTTTGTGATATCGTTAGTGGATAAACCTTTCGTAGCCAATTCCTATAAAATGCAAAAAACCCTTCCGTTTGTGCCGTTGTATTAGTTATTCTAACGTGAAAAGAGCTCGATATATCTTAGTTTTAATTAATAGTTTTGTAAACATTTGGAAAAGTTTGAGCGATCAACCCCCAATGATACTTCAAGTTCGTCTTACGTTGAAATAGCGCGATTGGAAAATCCGCAAGACTGATTTATGACAATGCGTGGTATGCGACGAGAGAGCATATGCATTCATACCTATATGGATTATGAGCAAAAATAAATGAATGAATAAATTAATATTTATGCAATAAATAAATATATATATATAATATATATCCAGTAGTAACAGTCCGTCAGAAATGTCGAGTCGAGTGATTTTTCGTGAAGTATGTAAGAAATGTCGAGTCGAATCCAGTTATTTTTCATACACCAGTCCAAAAAGGTCTAATATAAATGGGTAGACATTATTTTACGGGCGTAAGAAAAGTCACTAGTGTGTGATTTTTCCTACGCCCGTAAAATAATGTTCACCCGTTTATATTGGACATTTTTGAACTGGTGTAAAAAATATAACTCGACATTTTTTACAGGCTTAGTGAATACTGAATACTGAATATCTCTTATGGAAAACATTTTTGAATATTTTGAATTGGTGAGAAATTATAGGGATTTTCATAACTAATAATAAGGTGAAAATTCGCAGATACAATTTGACAACTTATTTCGATTTGTTTAAATATTCTTTATTTAGAAATAAATAATTTATAATATATATAATGTATATATGTATTATAATGTATTTAATTAATTTAATCTTAATCTTTAATAAATCTATCTTCTTTATAATAAAAATATCTTTTCAATTTTCAGTTTTTAAACATTTAAAAAACTAGAGAAAATGAAAAAAAAATAAATGCCATTCTGAATTTGGGAATAAGAGAAAAACGGAAAGATAGTTTATTGACGTTTTGCGCAACTTTCACTAAACTAAAATAATTGTAAGAACCAATTAAACTATATGTTTTGTATAAATAATATCGGCAAATTGTTTCATGATGACAATTTTGACAAATGCACAAAAAACTATTTTTTTTGAATAGGGTTTTATAAATGAAGATAAGACTTAATTTCTGGCAGCACTGGCGGTAACATCATATTATCATAAAATTGATTAAGCCGCCAATAAAATTTGTGCAGTTTATGGACTTGATACATTTTCCATTTCCACTGCACAACGATGATTTCAACGTTTTCGTCCCGGTGTAAAGGTGGTCGAAGATGAGCCACGCTCCGGAAAGACTGTCGTCAAAAATTGCGACAAATCTTAAGACAACGTGAAGCGCAAACGGTCGTGGTCGAAGCGCGGTGAAGCGGCCCAGACGGTGGCCAAGCCCAGATTGACGGCCAGGAAGGATCTGCCTTGTGTTTGGTGGGATTGTCCGAATTGTCTTCAATCAGGACAACGCCATGCCACACACATCTTTGGTGACCCGCCAAAAGCTCTGTGAGCTCGTATAGGAGGTTCTTTTGCATCCACCTTATATTCCGGACTTCGCACCAAGAGTTTACAATCTGTTTCGGCCTGCAGATGGAATTTGCGCGCACACACAACCAAACAAAACACAAAACTGCGAATAGCGCCCCCTATCGGTGGAAACACACTAAACTGCGAATAACGCCCCCTACAGGTGGAATTTCGCACTTTTGGCAATTTTCCGATTAGGATAACCTCCTCCATAGAATCGGTTGCCAAACACCGCGACCCTCTAGCTCCACCGGAACGGGTCGAACAATAGCGTTACTCAATCAGTCAATCAGGACTCATATGGTTGTATATTATATAGATTTTGCAATATTACCATAAAAAGGAAAAACGCACTTATAATTTACAATTACAATTACAATTATTTAATTATATTATCCACGTATATTTAACGAAGCCATCTATTCTAAACCAACTTAGAATATATACGATAAAATTTGACGCATCTAATGCCTCAAGCAATGCTGCAAATCACCAATAAAAAAATATTGTGCACCGTCTATAATTATGCCGAAAAGCTAAATATAAATATTCCATATTCATTTTCATTCTCCGCATTTGCTAATGGGGTAAGCGCTTGCGCAAATTGTTTGACACTTGTTGACAGTTGCGGCATTTTAATGCTGGCACCACCATCTGTGCTCAGTGTAGCTCAGTCGCATTGAATGGCCAGTTCTATTTTTGCGTCTTCAAACTTCAGTTTTAGTCATACTTCAAAAATGGCGTCGGGCGTATGTGTGTCGCGGTGTCGTTCAGTTTTGAAAATTGATTTTAGGCCTTTCGGATTACAAACACTTCTTGGAAACCAGCAAAACAACAAGGTGAGTGCTCTATGCACCTGTCGCATTTGGTATCTTCGCAAATCCTCTGCACTTTGATTAATCAATCGACCTGCTGGATCGGCATGTCACCGCCTTTGCGTATCGTTGTTTTGATGATGGTTGAATGTGTTTGATGAATAGTGAATGTTCTGCCTGGCAGCTTGCGGTGTTTTGACGTACATCCTCTATACCACGACAACCGCGACACTATCGCATTAATACTGCAATGTCCGTAATGTCGGTGATAAGCCGTGTGTATACGTGAATACGTGTTTCTCTGCGTGTGTGTGTTTTTTTGTCAAAGTGATAACTGATAACCATGCCCGTCTCAAAGCACAGGCTTTAAAGATTTTATAAGCTCTCAGAAATGTGTTGCAGTTTGTAACATGAAACTCAAATTTACTCCTGATAATATAATAATTTAATTATTTTTGGTAATAATTCAGCTGTTCAATTTCAATAAACGACACAGTCTCGGCGCCTCTGCGGGTCAATCCGGAAGGTTGTCATGATTTTGAAATCATTTACGGATTAATAATAATGCCATATTATTAAAGATTTATGGTGCAGTTTTCTGTTTGAATCTCAAAATATCATAATAAATATGCTAAACGCTTAAATTATCTCGCGAAGATGAAGGTGCCAAGTGCAAAAACATACAGATTAACGTATCCAAGTTTAGCGCACACTAGTTCATGTTATAATCGTTATGACTAAAAGTCTCTTAAAGTCTGTTAGAAAGAATAATATATAGCTTGCAAGTTGTAAGTATTATTTTAGCTGTTAAGCTTGTTCTTTGTAAACTAATTATTGCAGAATAAACATTAAAAAATATAGCTACATGCATTCTAGCTGTGTAATTTATATTTTTGCAGTTGCAAGACAATGTTTGCTTTTTATAAGAAGAAAATGAAAACTTATCTCAAAATAAAAGATGCAGTCTACATGGTGTTTCTACAGCTTCTGAATAAAACAACTTCGAAATTCTTAAAAAAACTGTTTTATTTGAAGCTTTTATATTATTTGAAGTCACTCATTGTCAGTTTCTTTTTTAACCACTTGGAAATATTTTCTCATTAGAATCAAATGTATACAAGATTTTCATTCTGATAACACGCACATTAAAATAAAAGCAAGGTTTTAATACAAAATTGATAAAGCGTGTGGAGTTGGAGGGCGAATGTATATATGACTAATTGCTAAATTTTTAATCAAACAGTGGAAAATACACTGCATAATAGTAGATTTACATTTTTGTGTTATTCTAATTATCCAACATCAATATTTTGCAACAGATAAGTTTTGAGCGTATTGTATTGTTTCACTTATGTATATAAATATTTAACTGTATTTTGACGAAGGTAAATTGTCGAAATGTCATTCCACTTGGCTCCTTGCCTCCTCTATGTCTTTTCAGCACGCAATTGTCAGAACATTTCACAATTTTACTTTCGCATATCTATCCACATGGCTTCTTGGCACCACCTCCTGCACCAAAATAAGTACTGATCGCGCCGAACCTAAACAACACATACCCGACCTTACGAACACGTTTTTTTCTATCTAGTGTCATAACCATTTTTCTAATTTTATTCAAATTCATTTAATAGTATCGAAAGGCTTTTACATAAGCGAATATTTTTAAATTCAGTTTTATTATAGGCGCATAAACTCGCGATATATTCGATTTTTGGTATAATACTGAAATAAACTAAAACTAGGAAGAATTATAGGAGGGATAAAAGGAAAATAATTATAATAAAACGACAATAATAATATAACTGTATTATTTTGCACCAGAATTAAAATGTTTTCATAATTTTAATTTTTTACTTAACATTTAGTGAATATCTTTACATGAATTTGTTATATAGTATTTAATACTCAGTATAATTATATTTAACTGTCTTTACACTTTGGATTGTATCTGATGTACACAACTTTATCACCTCAAAAACGTTCATTCGCAGCATTTGTTTCTGACCTAACATTATTTTTGACTAATCTTAAAAAAAATATTTCAAAATACTAGGATATTTTCTAAACAGCAGACAAATCAATTTAAAAAATCGAAATAAATAGTATATTAATATTAAGTGGAAATAAAATCAATATATTATAAACTGAGCAGAACCATAGACATTGCCGAGAGGGTTAACGCGTTTGCTGGCTTATAGGAGGTCGCCGGTTCGATCTCGGACGGCAGACCGAAGTGTTTTTCGAATGTAGCACTTTAAATCAGTAGGTTCCTTCTTGTTCATAGCCTATTTCTGAAATAGTTTATTGATTTGGAATATCGGAACATTAATGCACACGCATCCTGTATAGAACATTAAGTGTTGATAATAGCGTTGATGATTCACGATTCCAAATATAAATAGCAATATAGATTTCGGTTAGAGTCGCATATGGGCAAATTAAGACTCCTAACCATCGGGGATGTGTTGTTAGTGTTAAAGCACAGTAGCTCCAATAGGAGTAGCACAACACAAAACAGCACATTAGCATGACCGGACCAGTCGTGAGAACCCGTAATGGTCAATGAATCATGAATAAGTAATCATATATAATAATGTTTACTTATAAGTATGTTAAAAATACCTCAAAATCAAAAAAAAACTATCCATTTGATGAGATGTCTAACTTTTAATCACCACCCCAAAGCTCATAAGGTCGATACAAAAAAAATGTAATAAACAAAATTTTGCACTTTTTGTGAGAATTACTGCAGAAAATTTGAGGTCTTTCATGTGAGTTTTTTGTTAAATTCTATATTCACTATATCACTAAATTAAATATACTATCAAAACTATAAAATTAGTCTTTATATTCTCTCAGTGAATTTATATTTATGTCAGAGTTCGTAGCGTGCCTCATGCTCTATGCCCAACTTTCGATTAGTCATCTCATATGCGTTACATTACTGTAAATTTGTGATATGTGTATTATGTACAGTTATTATAATGAGAATTGATTAAGGTTTTCTAAAGACTGACAAATATTCTATTTCCCATGCTTTTGCTTTATTTCCTTATCATTTAATTTTGGTGTTCTTGAACTCCTCTTTAATGTATGAGCATGCTTGGATGTTAAACTGTACTTGCTTACGTGTATAGCAATCTACACAGTGCTGTTATACCATGCTCTCTTTTTGATTTCTTGTATTATTTTGTGATTTACATAGAACAAACAAATTCTTGCTAAAAAAACACGTTTTTATAAAATTATTTAGTGAAGTGCGTGCTGACCTTGAAAAATCGGACATATCAGTTTCGATATAGAATGAGAAGACAAACTGACTATAATATTATTCTTCTAAAAAATAAAATGATTATTTTAGGAGATAATCGATGCTGAACATGGTGTTTTAGAATTACAAATAATCATTAGTCTGATTTTATTATTGCTACAAAAACAACCCTTGAGAATTGCGGATAGTACAAATAAGCGGTGAAATGCATTATCGTTAACCAGAAATCTTAATGAATGCAGTCCTGACCAACATAATATACAAAAATTGGAAAATTATTAAGAATGCATTTACGGAATAAAGAATATTCTGGCTTTTGCTTACTGTATAGTGATAACTTAAACGACAGTAACATTGTATAAAATTGAAAATTGAAATTGAATTGAATTGTCATAGATATATATGGTTATTCTGTTTCTGAATTAGAGCACTGTCACTATATCACAAGGGATTAGAGAACTTAAATATTTTTTTTTTTGCAGATAATAAAGTAAGTAAATTAAATAAGAAAATAAGTTATCTGTCAAATATAAGTACAATTATTAGATTTATAAGTGCATTTATATTAAATATATTTAATTTATTTACAATTTGCATTTTACTTTTGTCAATTTTTAATTATTACACAATACAAAATAACATGAATAAATGCACGCAGTACATCTTAAAATATTTATTTTAACTACTATTTTGTTTGTTTAGTACAAAATCTTTCAAAAAAATCTTCCAATCGACCTGAAACTTTGAGCTAAGACTTGTTTTCAGTGACAATGCAGTTTTTTAAGATTTACATAAAAAAATATGTTTTATTAGTTCAATTATATAATAAAAGATTCAAATTGTCTATTTCAAGGCAGAGATTTATATTTATATTTAAAATAGTATATTTATTTTTTCTACTATATTTTTGAAGGGCAAAGTTTATGCTAACAAGCCAAAGACCATAGAAGAACTCAACCACAACATTTGTTCCAAAATCGCAGCGATATCATCCGACACTCTGGCTGATGTAATGAACATTTTGGAAAAAGATCTCGTCTCACTAATGACGGAGTCCATCTGCTAACCTTGTTGATATTCATAACACAGAGGCCGTGAGTTAAAATTTAGGTACACACATGATTTTTGCATCAAAAAATGTTCATATATTTATGATTGGGTATTTTCACAAATCATAGGATAGATGATACGTGGCGACAAATATATGTATATACATCTTGAAATGGAGTCAAAGAACAAAAAATGTATTTATTAATCTATCAAAGCTGCTACGTTGCAATAAGGGAAAAATACGTTAAAAAAGGCATGATTGTACAACGATCTCTAGATAATTTATCATTCTTAGTTTTCTAATTATATAGACGTTTATGAAAATACCCCTATGATTCTCAATTTTAAATTTTTTCTCACATTTTGCGATAATATTGTTTTTTTCTCGAACTGCCACGTTAAAAAATAAATGGAGAAAAGTTATTGAACTGAAGGTCAAAAGAAATTAATCTGAAAAGTTAGCAAAAAGCGGTTACTAAGCGATTACCTATGCTTGAATTTCTTTGTTCTCTGAACTAAAACACTTTCGCACATAAACAGCTGATTTACATCTCATTCAAAAGCTTACTCTATGTTGAACAAGAATGGAATTTCCACACACACCCGCAACCGCATTTTGCTTGTAGATAGTACTATTATATTATAAATTTATATTTCACTCTTTGTGCTTTGTCAC
The DNA here is from genome assembly GCA_027564075.1 of Bolitophila hybrida. Classification (NCBI taxonomy): domain Eukaryota; kingdom Metazoa; phylum Arthropoda; class Insecta; order Diptera; family Mycetophilidae; genus Bolitophila; species Bolitophila hybrida. The sequence continues at coordinate 19,302 of JANSTU010052350.1, forward strand.
TTCAGACTTTCAGTACTGTACAGTATAGTACAGGGATATCCGGAGCAACACACCAATACAATGATAAAAGAGTAGCGATAGTGAGCTTGTGTGTGTGTGTTTCACACAACACAAGTGAAAAATGAAGCTGTTCTTGGCGATGAGGAGATTGTTGACTATCCGTATCCGCATAGCATTTTCATGTGCCGTCACGCAACCCTCGAGACCCGAACATCTAAATATATGCACACACACACACACAAACAGAAAACACTGAATTAAAGCACGTGCACGATTCGCATTAAGTTGTAATGTGTACAAAAAGGCGGCTTCTAAATAGCGTAATTTTGTAAACGTGTTCGTAATGGAATGAATTCTTGGATATTATTACTGTATTTCACGCACATTTACTAAGGGCTATTTCATATACGTATGTAAATAATTGTTGACGTTTTTCCTGTACGGTCTAAATTAAATTCGTGTTCGCATTAATTGCCTGCACGAACCGCTTGCACGCACTTTGCATAAAGTGTGTATTCAATCATGATGGGTTAATATACATATAATAGTAAAACCACCAGCACGTCCTTTTAAAATTCGTTCTTTGCAAATGTGCCTTGCACAAATACACACAGCTAAGAGCTTAAAAGTCCGTTTAGTGCTTATATACACCACCGTTAGCACAGCTTCTCTTACAAAAGTAGTGCTCTCTCTCTTTCTGGCAGCACACTGTTCAGGTAAAATTATATTCTTGGTCATTCTATTTGCATATATCGTTTAGCCGAGCACAAATTACACGCCAAAAGCTCTTTTATGCACGTGATTAATGCAAAAACCACCTCACTCAGAATATATTTTATTCGATATTTCGTAATGTATACATGGCTGCACAAAATAAATAATTTTATACAGGGTGGGGCAACATAACCCCCCGATTTTGTAACGCAATAAATAAAAAAGTATTAGAGATATTTGTTTATT